>MU614758.1:0-41013 GCA_025201725.1 Chytriomyces sp. MP71
CCTCCATGCTCCATCCAGTTTCTGATTTCATAGATTCTCGGTCACTCTTTATCTAAAAGCATGTTTCACGTTATGTTCATCTGGGTACTAATATCCATTAAAGCTCATTCTCCTTCGAATATTTATTTCACTATGAAGCTCCCTTCACGCTCAGAAGCTCACTTCCTCCGACCAACACCATCTCGTCCGTTTCGGGGTTCCAATGGAACACACTGACATCAGCTCCGTATGGTTTTGGAGACACCTTGTAGAGGGTATGCAATGGCACTGCCATTGTCGGCATTTCCTCGAGCGGAATGTTGCAAAAGTACGACAGGAGCGTCCGCATCACCACTTGATGTGTACAAATCATGATATCATCCTCCATGCGCTCCAGCTCAACAATGATGGGACGGAGCCGTTCAATCACGTCCATGTAAGACTCTCCACCGGGTCCTGGGTATCTGAACATCAGCTTATTCTTTCCGCGTTCATTCCATATCTCAGGGTAAGTTCGCTCAATTTCGTCCTGGTCGGTTCAAATGAGTCCCCAAGAAACCTCATATCGTAAGTCAACAAGCACAAATACGCACATAAGTCATGTCCTCGCATATTCCCCCATTTAACTCGGACAGGGCCTTGAAATGCATTACGTGCCAGTTTCCATCCTCAAAGCCTTCCACACTCATCAATGCGCGCAGCATCGTGGAGCTCCAAACATGGAGATTCGATCTTCGCTTAGCAATCTCGTCAGCGTCGCGAACTGGATGCAAGTGCGGTGGAACGACTTGACATTGAACAAACGAGTTCATTGTTTTCGCATAGCGAGCTCCCAGAGGTGTCAAGGGAGGATCTCCTCCTATGCGATTCACGCGATTGTACGCTATTGCAGATAGAAGCTCGTTAGAATAGGGGGCCGCCATTCCGACAGGATACGAGCTCACTTGATTCTCCATGACGGCTGAGCCACAGAGTTCGTTCTTTGATGTGAATTTGCATGAGATAAAACACACATTGAGATGGAAGGTATCCATTGATGTTGTGTGCAATGACCTTCTTTCCTACGTTGATAATTTTGATGTAGCTGATTCCAGCCTCTTCCTCTGCTTCGCTGATGGTTTCATAAGCCTTCTCATAGTTGGCCATACGTGCTTTAAAGTCTGCAATCGCCTCTTCTGGTTCCATGTGCAAGTAATCAGGACCTTGCAACTTCATTCGAATATTGGCTTCGAGGATAGGTCCTTCTGTGCAGATAGATTCTGATTTATGACAGATGAGAGTCGGTTCAACTGGGTTGAGGAAAAAGTGATCTGTAACTCACCCACGAAAACAACGTTGATGTCCTTTTCGGCTTTGACACGTTCCATGACTGCTCGCCGTCGTTCAATTGTTGTGTTTGTTGCATCATGGATGGCAACCTTTCCGCCTTCAAAATTCAGCCAGTTGAGTAATTCGTCCAGAGTCTCCAGAGCCAGCTTTTCTCGTGTCGCTTTGAATTCCTTGTTCTACCGCGCGACGGTGGTGAGAAACCCGGAGCCTGGATTATCATACACGTACCGTGGGATCAAAGAAGGACGAATCGTGCAAAGTCCCTGGTCTGCCTACAAACGTTGGCGAACCCCCTCCATTGTCGTGGAATGAATTTCGCTTGCTAAATGGATTCTTGTCGCCCGGCTGTAAGAGCGGCGATTTGGGCTCATCAATGATGTTCGGGGTGTTGGTCGGTGGCACGTTGATTCGTCTCCTGTTTCCGACGTTGAAAACTTTGGTTCTAAATCCACACCATGAAAGGTCTAATAGAACGTGTCACAAACTCTCGAATCCAACATCAGCAGGTTTGCACTCACATTTTGATAGTTTCTTGCAAATGTCTGTTGTTTCAACGAAGGGTTGATGATAAGATATCGCGTCGAAGGTGAGGGAAGGGAGTGGCGAGAGGGGCTGCGTATTCCATCCGAGAGTGATGGAAATATTGTTTACAGAAGGACATGATTGTAATTGCCATCCAGTCAGCATTCAAGACGCTCAGCTTATCAGGAAATCTGGCTTTCCCTGACACACTCCCAATGCACAACGGCTGTGATTTCAGGGTGATGCGAAGAGAGGAGGACACTCACAGCTCTTTCCTCTCGCTGGCAGTCCGCACTGGAAGGAGAGAAGGAAGGGTTGGATACACCTGCATCAATCAGCTAGGCCGCCTCACCATCACGATAACAAGCTTCGGTCCCAGCTCGTTTTTGAGGGCAAGCGGGTCTTTTGTTGTTCGAACCCGCGTCATTTGAGGCGTGGGTGCTACCGAGTAGTCTGCGTAATGAACGTCGGAGTGGTCATTGTAGGAATCGACGGAGGCCCCGCGTGAAGACGGCGGCGTGTGACGTCGCGGGAACAGTGAGTTTCCTTCGTAGGAGAAGCCGCAGCCCAGCCGCGTGTCGGCGAGCACCGCTGCAATCGTTTGCACGGTGGGGATCGGGCGCGGCGACGACATGGGTGTTGGCTCTGGTTGGGTTGCAAAGAAATCGAAGAATATCGACGCAACGCGCGCCCTACCAAATTGGAAGACACAACGCTGTGACACCGAGTGGCCGCCGCGTCAAGCAACGATTGGTTATCCTCGAACCCTTTTCTATTTCCCTAGCCAACCAACGGTTTCTCTGCCAATGAATCACCTTTCGTGGACGCAGATGAGGTCAATTATTTATATCAATATGGTAAGACTCTCGTAGTTGCGCTTCACACGCATCGTCGACCCCTACAGTCACCAACTCCCTCCAATTCTCCACGACATCTATTCTCAAGGAAATTGACCACTACTCCTACGTGATCAGTAGTTCAACTGGTTACAGTAGTAATCAGGCTTTTCACTCATGGTAAATAGATTCCTTTTTAAGGTGGTGTTCAATTCTCTCCCTCATTGACAACTTTTGTCTTGAAGGTGCTTCGACACCAACTTCAATGCTGTCCAACACTACACGACTACCGACGCAATCACGTACTCAAGATCTTGTAAAAAAATCGCAGTTGCCGCGCGGCATTCAAAGAAGGGTTTTGAAAGCACGCAATGTCGGTGGCGAATATTTTGCAAGGTGCTATCAAAGTTTGATGGACAGTGCAATCAGGATGTCTAACGATTCGCACGGCTGCTGGCTCATGATTGATTACTTCCTCCTTTTGTTTATAAATCGGGGAGTGGCAACACCGAATTGAAAAAGGAGGGTTGTGTCAAGAAGAATCGGTGAGGTCAACCTTGCCAAGCAGAAACGCGGCTGGCACAGACGGAGGGAGGAGAGCGGCGACGGGACTGGCGCGCAGTCTTAGACCAGACAGAGTGACGAGGAGGCGGATGCAGTTGGTTGTTTGCGACTGGACTGAACGAGGCGGGCTTTGGCGCGTGGCTGCGTCCGTCCCCGTTTGGACCGCACCCGTCTCGTCGCTGACACCTAAATCCAACCATACAAACACGCACAGAGAGCAGAAGAAGGATGATGAGCTCTTCCACTGCAAACGTAGCCGCGGATCAACCTGGCCAACAGCAAAACCCACGCAAGGTCCCCGTCATCGCGATGGCAAAGCTAGCCATCACAAAGCCGCACTCGCAGGGATTTACTGTCACCAGCCGCACCCGCTCCTCCACGGGGCCACCGCCAGTCTCGGCCGGAACCGGCGGCGTCTCTCCTGGAGGCACCGCGTACTGGTCCGCAGACGAAGACGCAATCAAGCGCTGGAAAGAGCTCACGGAGGAGGAGCGAAACGGTGAATGGCAACCCCGCTGACTCATTCGCACTCAAGGCAATTTTGACGCTCCCCACACAAGCTGTCAATTTTTCCTATCGCACCATTTCCCATTCCTAGGCCCCGGCCCCCATCCTTTCATTGTATTCCGTCTAACCCACTCGCTGGATGCCAACTCACAGACACCGATTCTATCGCCCGCTCCTTCTGCAGACATGCCACAAAGACTCTTGCACGTGGTTCATTCAACATGGATACCTTTG
Source organism: Chytriomyces sp. MP71 (assembly GCA_025201725.1). NCBI lineage: Eukaryota > Fungi > Chytridiomycota > Chytridiomycetes > Chytridiales > Chytriomycetaceae > Chytriomyces > Chytriomyces sp. MP71. Next base: position 3,972 of record MU614758.1, read on the forward strand.
CCGCATACTACGCGGCGGCAAATGCAGTGCGCGACCGCCTCCTGGATGAGTGGAACGCCACCCAAAATTACCACTCGACCCAGAACCCAAAACGCGTTTATTACATGTCGCTTGAGTTCCTTCTCGGCCGCACACTGGACAACGCCATGCTCAACATGGGCGTCAAAGAAAACTTTGGCTCTGCTTTGGAAGGCCTTGGTTTTCGTTTGGAGGACTTGATTGAAGAAGAAATGGACGCAGCCCTCGGAAACGGAGGATTGGGTGCGAATCTTTGTTGAAGGTTATCTTCCCCTTTTAATTCCACTGATTTCAAACATGAATAGGCCGTCTGGCTGCTTGCTTCATGGACTCGATGGCCACTCTCGACTACCCGGCGTGGGGCTACGGTCTGCGTTACCAATATGGAATCTTCCAGCAGAGAATCATGGATGGCTACCAGACAGAATTTCCCGATTACTGGCTCAATTTTGGAAATCCGTGGGAAATTGAGCGGCTTGACGTTTGCTACGAGGTCAAGTTCCGTGGATACGTGACCAAAATCACAGATGCATCCAATCGTGTCCATTATGTTTGGGAAGGCTGCGAGAAAGTCTTGGCTATCGCTTACGATAACCCAATTCCAGGTTATGACACGGTAAATTCGTCGTTGCCTTAAACAGACAATTGGCAGTCGTCGCTCACAGCGCTCAATATATTAAGAAAAACTGCATCAATATTCGCTTGTGGAGCTCGAAACCCACTAAAGAGTTTGACTTTGCAAGCTTCAACGACGGAAATTACGACAAGTCTGTTGAGGAGCAGAAAGCTGCTGAAAACATTACCGCCGTATTGTACCCCAATGATAATCATATGGTTGGAAAGACTTTGCGTTTGAAACAGCAATATTTTTTCGTCAGCGGTGAGTGCGAGGTTTTTTTGAGACTTTCCTTGATTAACGCACATCCCTGTAACCAAAACAGCCACCCTCCAGGACATCATTCGTCGCTTCAAAAAGTCAAACCTGCCTTGGAACCACTTTCCGAACCAGGTTTCTATTCAGTTAAACGACACGCACCCCACTCTTGGTATCGCAGAGTTGCAACGCATTCTTGTTGATGAGGAGGGACTTCTCTGGGACGAGGCCTGGGGTACTTTTACTTATTTTTTACCCATGTGACTATTGCAATGGCCTCACGGACCTTTTGACCGTAGATATTGTCACCAAGACATACTCCTTCACCAATCACACGGTATTGCCTGAAGCGCTCGAAAAGTGGGCTGTCCCGCTTATGCAGGACCTCTTACCACGTCTCATGATGATCATCTTTGATATCAACCTGTTCTTCCTCCAGAAGGTTGAGCGCGTTTACCCTGGAGACCGCGATCGCCTCCGCCGCATGTCCATTGTGATTGAAGGACAGCCGCAGTATATTAGCATGGCTCACTTGGCTGTGGTCGGTTCGCACACTGTGAACGGTGTCGCTGGTGAGCACCTGACATCCGATGCTTACATAAAAGTGGTGAAAATTGATATGCTTTATAAGCCCTTCACTCTGAGCTTGTCAAATCTATGCTCTTCCAAGACTTCGTTGAATACTTTGGAGAGGCGCGTTTCACCAACGTGACGAACGGAGTAACCCCACGCAGATGGCTTCATCAGGCTAACCCGCAGCTTTCTAAGCTCATCGAAAGCAAGCTTGGAAACGACATGTTTTTGAAACATCTAAACGAGCTCCAGAAACTCAAGAAATTCAGTGACGATGGCGTGTTCCAAAAGGAGTGGATGGATATCAAGTACCAGAACAAGTTACGTCTTGCAAATCACATTCGCGTGCACTGTGGCGTTGACGTCTCTCCAGATGCATTGTTTGACATTCAGGTTCGTCTGATTTGGTTTTTCGTTCTGGGTCCATTGCTGACGCGTCCCCAGTGCAAACGCTTCCACGAGTACAAGCGTCAGTTCATGAACATCTTGGGCGTTATTCACCGCTACAAGAGATTGAAGGCGCTTGATCAGACCGAGCTTGCCAAGGAGGTAATGAAGGTGGTCATTTTTGCTGGGAAGAGTGCTCCAGGTGCGTTTGCGATATATCTGCGGTTTGAATCGTAACCAAGCCAGCAACAAAAAGGGTACTTCATTGCGAAACTGATTATCAAGCTCATCAACAATGTGGCCAACATTATCAACGAGGACCCGGACACGTCAGACTACTTGAAACTCGTCTTTATCCCTAACTATAATGTGTCTCTTGCGGAAATCATGATTCCTGCAAGTGATATTTCACAGCACATTTCCACTGCCGGAACTGAGGCCTCTGGAACGTCAAACATGAAGTTTGTCCTGAACGGGGGTTTGATTATCGGAACTGTGGATGGAGGTAAATTTGTCAATGACTCCGCTTTGTGTCTCGTTTCAAGCTGAATGATTTCTTTACCTAAGCCAACATTGAAATCGGCGAGGAAGTTGGAGAGGAGAACATCTGGCTCTTTGGAGCCCTGACTCCGGACGTGGAAGACATTCGCCATGCTCAGCGGTATGTCACGATTTGATTCTATTTGATTCTATTCCAGTTCATGAACCAATTTTTGTTCCCGCAGCTACCGCCCTACTGTGTTGGACCCCGAACTCGATTTGGTGGTGAAAGCCATTCAAGCTGGAGAGTTTGGCGAGCCGTACATTTTCGAGCCCCTCATCAACACTCTCACGGTTGGGCACGATTACTACATTATCAGCAAGGATTTCCCAGCTTACTTGGAAACACTCGCGGTCATTGACAAGGCGTATAAGGACAAGTCTGCATGGGCGAAGCGTTCGATCAACGCTGCCGCTAGCATGGGCAAGTTCAGCAGCGACAGGTTAGAAAGTCGTTTTTGTTGGCTTGTTGTCCGCTTGTTTACGTTTGCTTCTAGATCCATTGAGGAGTATGCTCAAAACATTTGGAACATCAAGCCTCTTTCTGTTCCGAGAAAGTAGGTCTTGTCTTTTTTTGTTCACTTACTGGAGAATTGTGGAAATAAAGTGAGTTGAGGCAAAGAAGAAAGGGGTTAAAATGGCGACCCCTCCGCCGAAGCTGCTCTTCTTCTATGGCACATTGATGCATCCGCACGTTCTATACAGCGTACTTGCCGGTGGATCTACGGTGAAACATCCTGAATCGTATGAGCACGTTTTGGTCACAGCGAAGGTGACGCACAGCCCAACATCGCCGAATCATCATCAGTGATCGCAATTCAAAATAGGGTTACATTCGCTACTCTGTCAAAGGCAAACCGTATCCAGGAATGGTAAAAAGTGACGGCAGCGTTGTTGGCGTAGTCACTGACGCAAGCTGGCTCGCGACGAAGGCTGGAATCAGCGTTGATGAAGTCTTGAAGGCTTTGGACCAATTCGAAGGGGATTCCTACTTGCGCGTGGATATTCAAATCGGTCGATCAGACGGGTCGCTGCCTTCCGGCTATTCGCGCCTCGCGGATTTAGCCAGACATCCTGAATCCGGTGATTCGGACTCTGTTTGGGACAAATACGCGAATGGGAGTCAAACTGTGACAGCCGCGGCGTATGAATGGGCGATGGGTTTGGATGGACTGTCGTTGGGAGGCGGTGATTGGAATTACGATCACTTCGTTGAGAAACACTTGCCCACGTATCTTGGAGAAGAAAGCATTGATCCGAGGTCGTGAATACTGCAATTAAATATAATTCCATCATGGGATTTAAGAGTTTCAGACACGAACAATTTATCCAGCCGGTTCCTGTGAGTTTGATTTAGTCTTCATGATTGACGGACCCTGAAAGCCCCGTGGTTTGTTTGTGGGCGCGGAGACCGTTCGATTCCCGCCACAAGGAGCAATTCAAGTCCCGCCAACATGAAAGCTGAAAACATTCCCGAACCATCGAGCCACACACCCGCGCGTAACATTTCTCATCTGGCAAATTCACGCTTATTGATTTGTCGCGTCTTATTTCTGCAACAACTGGCCTTCTAAACTGCTTCCCCTCCAATCACACACGCACGCGCCACCAAGAATGGCCGAATATTCTCTCGACGAGATCGACCGCTTGCTTGCGGGATATACTTACATTAACACGGGTTCCCAGCCGTTGACCTTTCACGCGCTGATGGCTCCGAATGGAAGCGCGTCCGACCAGGCACAGACAACGTCTATTCAGACTCCCCTTTCATCGCTTCAAAATTCACCCTCTGCAGAACTCTCAATCGAATGCGATATCGAGACATCATTGCAGCATAATGCCGCGTTTTTTGGCTTGAAGGAGTATATGCGAGCACTCAGAGGATTTGAATCGGGAGAGCAATGGCCATTTCAAAATGGCAGGCTTTACGGAAGCGCGGAAGAAAACAGCAATTTTGGAGCCTTAATGAATGTGAGTGCACATAAGCCATAGCGAGCGAGGAAGACGATGGAGTTTTCTATCTTTGTGTGTGATTTCCATCACGAGGCTTTCTCCCTTTCACCCGTCAAAAGAAATTGTCAGGACACAACCAACTGACAGTGGCAATCTCTTCCCATTCTTCTCAATCGTCTTTGCTGTTCGTTACTATTGCTCATTGTAACAGTGCGGTCATCCCCTCTCTGCTTTACGATCGTCTGTTCTGGGGTTTCTCAACGACTTATAATCACTTCATAGATGCTTTCTAAACCTGACGAGGACTGCAAGTCGTCTGACAGTCTCGACCTCGTCAACCCTTACGAATCTATTACAAATACTGACGATTACGATGCCGGCTCAGAAACGGCGTCAGGATTGGCATTGAGAAACTTGAAGCAGCATACAAAAGATGGACATGGGAATGTGGTCTATGTGAGTTTTTCTTCCTGTTCCAAGAATGCAGGCTTACCTTACCCTTGCTCTGACAATCTTAGACTCAGCCCCAGAGTTTGTTTGCTTCAACCCAAGGAGACGAATCAGAAGCTTCCAGATCACTTGATACACTCGTTGACGCAGCAGTCGCCGTGTCTTCTACCAACTCCAGCTGGTCGAACTTGATTGGAAAGGGGTCAACAGGAAGCCCGCCCACCTACATTCCTCTCAATCAGCTCAGATTTTATGACACGGACCCAGCTTTTACGTTTGTACCAAATTCTGTTACGTCTGGTAACCAGATGATTGGTGTTCCTCTGTTTGCCACTCAAGCCCATCAGCCCATTCAGCCAATTATCCACCCTCAGACAATGCCCGGATATCAAGTCATCTCTCCTCCTTCCACTGTACAACCATCTGCTATCTACTACCAGCCAATGATCCCCCCTTCTGCACCTGCATCGCACGCGATTGTTACCCCGATGGAGAGCCCAGTAAAACACTTTTCGGACTCTTCAACTAAGCTTCATCATGCTTCAGTCGACTCAAGATACCATCCCTACCGCAGAGGCGGGTCTTTCACTCCCTCATCTGCCGCAACGCCCACAACTGACGCGGGCTCACAAGAGGATAAGCGTCGGATCGCCGCAGAGAAGATGGCTGCAGCAGCACAGAAAGCCCTTATGTACAGCTTGTCCATGGAAAGTCAAGCCGCAGCGTCCGCGGCGGAAGGGGGAGGTCAACGGAAGAGAGAACTTCAGCAGCAACGGAGGGAGCTCCGGCGTCGTCAGCCAGCTTCTCCCAAAGTGAAACATGACACTCCTGTATCAAATCCATCTCACAGTAGTGATAGTATTGCAGCAAGAGATTCGTTGTCCTCTGGTACACCAGCCTCGGTCGGCACTCCAAGCACTTCATCTCAGCACCTTCGAAAATCCCGGCCGAACCACGTGAGCATTTGTTTGTTGCGTTTAGTACGTGAAAGTCACTGACATCAACCTTCATCTCAGAAACCAAATGTTACGGCCCTTCTCTTTAAGTGGTTAATGGAACATCAGCATGAACCCTATCCAAATGAAGAAGAAAAAAAAATGATGTCGGTTGAAACAGGGCTGAATTTGAATCAGATAAACGACTGGTTCATCAACGCACGGAGGAGATACTTATAAAATGTACAGCGCTTCAGCTTTTTAGCTTATATCTAAAATCAATAAATGTTTTTTTTTGATATTGGCGGTTCATAAGTTATAAAAAAATTAAACACTCCGTCACTCCGTCAACCATTACCGGCTGCTGGCCCTTTCATCAACTCTCCAGCAAACATAAGACGCCCTACATTCAAGGATCTTGCAGTCTCAGGCCATTCACTGTTTTCCAGCTGTGGTTTAAAAAATTCCCTTTCTTACCCGTGGTCAGAAAGCAAATTCAGTATGTTGAAACAGTTAATGTTCCTCATCTCAATGAACGTGTTTTTTTAGTGAATAGCAGATCGATGCTGGTCAATAAATATTTTCTCTCGGTACATATAGCATTGTCGTGCGAAAAGGCCTTTTGGTGAGTTCCATGGTGCAACATCATAAAATAGGCAGCTACCATCCCCAGAAATTCGCAATTTTATGTCTGCGACGGTATAACTGAAGCCGGTGGTTAAGATGTGTAGTAAAGGTTATGCTGAAGTGTTTGCGAATGAGACATGTCTTTTGGGTGGTCAACATGAGCCTTCGAGCATGGCTGCAGGATCCCATGTGCCTCAAGTGAACCAAATATCAGCGAGAGTCCATTCGATGTGACAGAAGAACGCGACTGCCTCGTGTGCACTGGTGCGATTCGAGCCCATAACAAAGTCGTCCTATTGTCAGAATGTGATGGATCCTCTTCCTCTCCAGTATCGAGATGAAGCAAAGTGGGGTACCGAATATGACGAAAAACATGTCCCAGGTGAAGGTGACTACAAAAGTATAGCTCGTGATGTTGTTCGCATTCAGATTCTGGAAACTCCATGTTCTTGAAAGCAAATAGTCTAAATGCGAAGGTCGTGGCTGATAGAAAGGCTCAACGATATCCGTTTCACTGCAAATGAACAATAAGTTCTGGACCAGAACCGATCAGGCCGTAAAAGTAGCCCTCCGCGCAAGTGGCATAGATAAGCAATGGAGAGGAAAGTCCGCAATGTCGGTTGTCCCAATAGATGTATTTCCCGTCATTGCATTGATTGGATAAAACTGATCCTCACCATGAAATCTTGTATCAGTGAATGTATATGTACGCACAATAAATAAGAGAAACCGGAAAACAGATCTTGCCGATATTATGGTCAACATGCCGACTCTCACTCTCCAAATATAAACCTCATTTATTGAAAGTCAAGTCAAATACATAAGAAGAGAATTGCCACCGCCTCAGGCCGGGCACCGACGCTTCGGCATCGCGCTCACTCAAGCGCAACGCCATCCATGTCTTCGTCCACAACGTAAATATTGCTCGCCTGTTGGTTCCATCAGGAATGAATCAAAGAACTCGGTTTCATCCGATTCGAACGCAAACAACTCACCATTTGCCAAACCTGGCAGACATTGTCTTCCGCAACCGAGCACAAGACCCACTCTTCATTCTTGTTCCAGCTGAAGTCGCTAATCTTGTTAGTGTGGCCGCCATGCACAAAGAGAAGCTCCGGGGGTCCATCCTCGGCATCCTCGGGTGTCTGCTCTTCGCCAATGCGCGACAAGTCCCACACATTCAAACGACGGTCTCCAGAGGAAGAGGCGAGAACGGTTGGGGAGAAAGGAGACCATTGGATTTGTAAGATTTCATCCAAATGTGAGTCCAGCGTGTGGAGTCGTGACTTGAAGTTCCGCATGTCCCAGAGTGCAACAGTCTGTTGTTTTTGATTCATCAAAATTGGATGAAGGAGAGGGAAAGCCATGAGTATTTGTCAACCGAAGGACCAAAAATATCGGCTGTTCGCTCGCCTTGTCTGCAGATCCCGTAGCCACAACATATTCGTTTTGTGGGTTGAAAGCCACGCAATTAATTTCCATCAGGTGCGCATCGCAGTGAGATAGAGGCTGCGAATTGGACGTGTTGCGGGTGTCCCAGCTGTTTTCATTTTTTAGCTGCATTGCGTTGCAATCTGCAAATGGAGCATACATGAAGAGCTTTTTGTCGTCACCGACACTCGCAAAAATAGATTCGTTAAGCTCATGCCAAGCGACATCCTGGAACCACAAAAGCCACGTGAGATTCAAGCCAATCATGGTACACCAAAACCAACCTCAACCCATGCAGAATGGCCAGTAAATGTGCGAAGAGCGTCCAATTCCCTTCTTTCTTTGGTGGACCCTTTGATGTCCCTGCAATCATGTATGACGTCAGGATACAATTTCTTCCATAAGCGGAGTTCTTACGCACCAGAGACAAATCGTTGTATCTTCTGAGGCACTCAAAATGTGACCCTCCGTTTTGGGATGCCATGAAACACCGTAACTGACTCTCAATAATCAGCACACTGAAAGGTGTGAAAAAGGGAGTCGAATTGATGGAAAATCACCCTTCCTTTGTGTGGCCCACGAGTTTGATTTCAGGAATACAAACATTGTCTTTTGGGTTGGAAGGATGTCTTGCACGGTCAAAAATGTAAACGGGGCCGTAAATAGTGCGAGTCGCGATAATGTTGGAGTTTGCGGGCATATATCGCGCACTGGAGTGGCATGACGATTGAATACGTCAAGAAAACGCGCGCGAGGACGATGCAATTCACCGGTTGACTTCTCCATCGTGATTGATGCGTTGGATCACGTTGATTTTGGATTCGGCTCCACCATATCCTCCAGCCTCTGAATGAAATCTTTTAATATTTGAGGTTCCAGCTGGGCATGTGCGCCTTGTGGGCTCGCTAACAGGGCCTTGAGTCTGCACAAAAACTCACCGCCTTTCTCCTCATCGAAAGCTTTACTCGGATCGCCTTCTGCATCGTCCTTAGGTAATTGGACAGAAGCAATCTGCAGGTAGTTTTGCTCGCCGTCGGACGTGTGGGTACCCAGCAACAAGCGCTGGATAGAGTAATCTTTTCCTTCGGGTCTGTTTTGTAGGGGGCGTTGTATTCAGTACAAAGAGTGTTATGTATCCTCGTGCGAGCACGAAGAGGGAGGGATATAGTTTGGTGTCCGGAAACACATGACCATATGCAGGGTTTGACATAGAGTTGAAAACCAGGAAGACCAAGACCACAAACCGCTCAATGTCAGGCAGCCACTGCACAGTAAGCGAAGGCCACTCGAGTGCGTGTGTGACGACGAGACTGCGGGAATAGCCACGAGTCAGTCGACGACTCAACATGAGACATTCGACGGGATACTCAACTCGTATAGAAATGGACTATTTTTCTTCCAGACTGTTGTGTGACAAGTTGAATGTGAGAAGACGATGGCTTGGGTTGGGTATCACCGTACCCTTGTACTCCTCGTTTATGGTCTAGTGCAACAACGCGCATGATTAGTCGGTGTAAAAGTGAATGCAGCAGGGATGTTGATGGGAGGGCCACCTTTTCCTCGACCATCATCCTGTCCTCGCTGCTTGTCTTTGCTGGGACCGGCGCGTCTCCTATCGTAGTCCGCATCGGGCGGCAGTGGCGGTGGTGGCGGCGGGTGGCTTAGTCCAGATGCGGGGGCGGGGGCAGCACACCGCGCACGGCACTCAACTGGATGATGATGGCGTCGCAGTGGTGGTGGCGGCCGCGGTCATCTCGCTTTTGTCTCCAAAATGCTTCCGCTTCTTCGCGTTGCCCTCCGCGTCCCTGCAAACGCGCGCGCAGTCTCCACCATCAAGCCTTTCTACACGGCATCCGCGTCGGCTACCGGCGGTCGCTTGGGCCATGTCAAGGTGCAGTCAGTGCGAAGGAATGTGATCGCCTGTCCTCACCTCCATCCACAACTACAACAAACCACAACAACCAGGCCGAGTCCGGCTTCGAGACAGACATGGTCTTGCCGCCTCACCGTGAGTGGAATCGCCGGCGCCTCACACCCCGCGATCATCCCAGTGCCTCATCAACCACCTAATCACAAATTTAGTCAAGGGCCCCGGCCCATCCAAGAATGCGCAGGACCCAGAAGTCTTGTTTGCCTCTGGTGCGCTCCTTGTTCAACGCTTGCAATGCCGTTTCTGCTCCCGACCGTAACCCCCAAACGCGCGTCTCCGACGCATACCAAAAAACACGCATATAATAGGATATGCTTCCTGCTTCTTGGGTGCTGTCAACGCAGCCGCTGGAAACCTCAAGATTGCCGTTCCCGCTGGATCGACCATCACCGTCAAGACGCACTTGGGTTCAATCCAGACCAACGGGACCGGATTCGGCTTGGCTGCTGACATTATCGGCAAGTTTCCTGGCTTGGACAAGGCCTCTGCTCAAAAGCTCATGGACACGGCTCACAATGAGGTACAACATCCATGTCGACTCGATGCGAAGCCTTATCGGACTTTCTCATGGAACAGATCTGCCCGTACTCTAAAGCTACTCGCAACAACATTGTCGTGAACGTTCACGTTGAGTAAGAGACCGAGCTAACAAGCCTGTTTTCTGTTGAGTTTCAATTTGTCGGAGAGACTGAGTAAACAACCGACGTTTACTCGACACCTATTCAACATTCCATATTCGTCGATCGTATTATTGATTTCATTTGCAGCCAAAAAAAAAAGATGCACACTCCTAAAAGTCAAGAACTAGGACGAAGCGGAAAGAAATTGCTGCGATTCGGAAGCACCTGTGTCTGTGTCGGAAACTGCAGGGGTTGAAGTAGCTGCGGCGGCTGCCTCTGCCTTCTCCATTTCGCTCTGCAGTCGAACACGCTCAGCTTCCTCTTGTTCCTCCTTTCTCTTATTCATGAAGTAGTTGATGATACCACCCGCACCAACCACCACTATCAGCCCTCCAATAACGCCTCCAGCGATGGCACCTGTCTTCGAGGTTGAGGATGAGGAAGAACCGTCAGAACTGGTGTCAGAGGCAACATCCCCATTGATGCCACTGCCGGAGGCGGTGGACCCTCCAAGGCCGTTCGTCGCGCCACCCGCCGAGTTGGCGTTTCCAAATGCGCTCGAGGTACCCCCTCCAATGCTCAAGGGGTCCAATCCAGAAGAAAAATGCGCAGACCACTGCATGCTGGTCGAGAGCGCTTTGATATCAGCACGGAATGCGGCAAGCACGTCTGGGTTCTGGGTAATGCGGTAATCGCGGGTGATCCCGTTCGCTTGACCCGGGGCGGGGTCCTCGTGAACTTTCTCAAATTCAAAGTTGATAAACATTTTTGCTGCAAGGCGCGGAGTGCAAGTAGCGGGTGGAGTCTATTTCAGCTTCATCCTGAATCAAAACGAGGGAGAATAGAATACCTTTGGGGAACTTGGCAAAGAAGTCAGTGTTCAAGTAGCTCTGCCAAAATCCCTGCTCGAAAGCAACCTGCCCTACACCTGCGGCAAGGGGGGTGTTGTCGCCTTGTTGGGTAAGCGCGAACGCGGACCCACCTTCAGACATCTGCAACACAAAAAAGAAATCAGTCTACCATCCAAACCTCACAAAAACTCTCATAATAAACGGACTCACGACAAGCGGCTTGTTGTGCTTTTGCGGAAACATGGAGTAAAATGGAAAGGCAGGGTTACCCGTTGCATCCGTATTTTGAACAATCTGCTCCCAATAGTTGGCAGGCGGGACACTATTGTCATGAAGCGGGTACTGCGTTGTCGGATCACCTATGTTTGGTGTTTGGATGGAATGTCATGTCATTCAAAGGGAGCCATGACTGGCACAGACAAATACCTTTCCAGTACACGGACATGCCGAACCAATCCACAAAATCGTCACCGGGATAGTAAGGAGTGAACGGGTCATCCATAATCGTTAAGGCGCCGTCGCCATTTGTGTCAAGGGTGGCCAGCTCGTAATTCGGAAGAAAATTGTCACCAAACGGGTAGTTGTTTCCCGCGTTGGGCGACCATACGAATCCGACGCGCTTTGTCACGGAACGGACGGCAGTGACAAGACGGATCCATTCTTGATGATGGAGTGACCACATTAGGATCTGGACAAGCAAAATCTGTGAAAAACAACTCACCTTTGATGAAGCGAGTCGGTTGCTGGCCGTAAGCGAACCAGTTGCCATTGAATTCGGGTGCATATCGAACCAAAACTCTGCGGGCTGATTTGGTCGGATGGGTGATGTTGTCAAGCTGATACGCCAACTTCAGCAAGTCACTGTCCTTGATCAAGTCCCACGAATTGGTGGCTGTCTGGTTTGGATACAACGTAAGGAAAAGAATGGCGTCTGTTTGTTCACATGGTTCAGTGAGTTGGTTGAACAACTTGCAAGCGCGTGAACAACACACACCCGTCTTGGTGTCCTCGATCAGGTTTAATGGCACTGTCATCTCTGTTCCATCAAAGGGTGAAATGGCCAGAGGGATCGACTGGGACATGTGGAAGACTGAGGCGTTCTGGCCGAGACGATTGTTGAAAGCCACAGGACTGTCACCACCCAGACCGATGTTTCCAGAGGCTTTGGGGTCCTCGGAATCAACCCAGGCTCCAAACATGATCTTGCCATCCTTGGGCTCGTATAGGGAGAAGGTAGGAGACGTTGGTGCGGCAGCTGTTTGCGCTGGAGTTAGACATGGGCAAGTTACCGGCGCCAGTCATTGTAGAATCCGCGAGATGAGACTACCTCACCTACGATGCGGGTCAGGAGGATAGCCGATGTCAACGGAGTGAACATCATTTTTCTTGAACAAGAAAATGCAAGAAAATCATGCGCGCTTTTCCGCGACAACAAAGAAGCGATTGAAATGAAAGAGCGTTTTGCCTCCCTCCTGCTTCGGGTAAGCCGATGCTATGAGTTCGCGGTACTTGACCACGAAGGCTTTACCGTCCTCGCTTTCCTTGCCGCCCAACGCATCCACGTAGGGACCAAGACCAGTGGATGCAGTGAAATCTGCGACTGGGTTTTCTCCCTCCAAAATGTGGGTGAAATTGGTGTGCCACATGTTGATGGATGCGCACAAGGGACTCAACACCTTGAAGTAGTCCTCGGGATCCCTCTCGCAGGTGACCCAACGCGTAGACGCGATTCTGTCTTGAAATCCAAGCTGACGAGCAGCTTCAGCCATTAGAAGATGGGATGGCTGCGAACGCGTGTCTGGGATTTGGAAAGCCAAAACTCCTCCTGCATCGCCGCAAGTTGAGGTCATCGAATGAGATTAACTTTGGCAAAAGGAGACGTTACCCGGCTTCAAGAAAGACATGTAACGAGGTAAAAGGCGCTGGTGGACGTCAAACGATACCCAATGTAACGCGGAGTTAGAGAAGATCAAATCCAGAGAAGACGCCGTGAAAGTTTCAAAATCTGCCTGGGTGTATGTAATGTTGTCCTTGCCGATTCCTTGCTCTTGGTGGCTCTGCCGCGCCGTCGCAAGCATCTCCGGAGACGAGTCAACGCACTCGATCCTGGCATCAGGGAATGCGTCCATGAGGAACTCAGATATATTACCAGTCCCGCATCCGAGATCTGCAATTTTCATATCTGATTCTTGGGGTCCTCTTTGCGCGAGGGAGTGGCGCGCCTGTGTGAGCATGTCGACGGCCTTCGTGATTGTATACGAACGGTCAGCAACTCCGCGATGGAGCGGAAGAATGCGCTTACTGGACGCAAACGTTCTGAGCCGAAGCGCAGGTAGTGGGCCGGTGTCCATACGCGCGAGGCTCGGGCTGTGGCTGCCATTTTGAAAAAGTTGATAAAGCGGCAAGCAGAGTCCAACGAATCCGAAATGAATCCAATGATTCATAGCTTTGTGCAAGGATGTGACTAATCGTATTGATTAAAGATTAAAACAGGGGAAACGAAAATTGTATAAGAAAAATAGAATTATACTGTGGAAACCAAGCACATAACAACTAGTATGGTGGCGATATTGAATCTTTAGTTTAGTCATTTCATCCTCGGCGGCATAAGTAGTCAGTGGCGGACAACAAACCAGTTTCATCGCTTAGTACTTGGTCTTGCTCGTCTCACCTCGCGATCTTAGTGTGTTCATATTATGTACACAACCGCCAGCTTTATTCTTGATACAAAACGAAAATCGACGCGTGCAAAGTTTCTGCCAAGACCTCCCTTCTCAATCTGCATCATCCAGGGAGAACCGAGGAGGGATTCTATCAGCAACTTCTTTCGTCACTGTTCTTTCTTTCAGCTGAGTCCTTGAACCCAGACAAGGAAGCACACGACCTGAAAAAGTACGCATGGTCCTACCGAAATCTGCATTATTCTCGTGTGACGGTATGGTATTGTGATCGAATCGAGAGGCTCCAAAAGGAAGCCGACGTTTTTTCATCAGGCAGGGGAAGGTGCCCACTTCAAGGGCGTCCTTTTTCAAGGCGCCCTTCATCTCAGCGATATTGCACCCGCAACTCCGAGATTTGAAAAGGGAATTGATAGTTTCGGCTCTTTTAATGGCCGTTGACCCGTCAACCCGGATGCCTTTCTTTGGGCCTCGACAAGTTATCATTCACGAAGAGGTCAACTGTATGGAACTAGAGTTGTCGCTTCAAAAGATACTCGTCACTAATTCAGGATAAACGGACTTGATGACGACTCTGACCGAAGGACTCCATCCGAGATGCACCGGTGAGCAACGCTTCCACGATTATTTGATGATGCCGCGCAAGAATGCCAGCCCTTCAGCTTGAACGAGACGATCCAAATCATTCTTGGGCGGTATCATTTGAAGTGAAAAGCCGTTTCTTCCTTTTCTCGCAAACCAGTCACACACATCATGAACGCCTGGGAGCAAGAACTGGCCGCCGAAATCGAGAGCGACTTCAGAAAGAGGTGGGATGCGTTGGTTTGCATAGCTCGTCTTGGAGAGCGGGCGTGGCAAGGAACTAGTCTGAGACTCCTTCTCCTCCATTAACTACAGGATGATTGCTGCCTGCCACACCAAATGCATCTCGCCAGCCTACCTGCAGGATGGAGACCTCAATAAGGGAGAGGGGGTTTGCTTGGACCGCTGCGTGTACAAGTTTCTTCAAACGAACGCCAAAGTGACTGCGACCGCAAACGATGTCGGCGGCCGAATGGCGCAGTCGATGGGGATGGAGGACGCCTCAGTGCAACAGCCACAATCTTCGTAATAAAGAGACCTCTTAACTAGAATGGGAGATAAAGAGGCAGACCATTTTTTTGTTGTCCGAGCAGGATGGGAGTGTCGCGAACACTGCACTTTGGCCAGTCATATGCCTCTGCGGCCTCGTCAGTGCAGGAGCGGCTCCGAAGCGTGTTCAACGCTGGCGGCGACTCTGGTGCGTGGGTGCGGGTTGTGCGCAAGCACCTTCCCGTGGAGACTGTGGACGAGGGCGCCGCGGTGGTGCGCGAGACGCACGACACCAACGCGATGCTGAACACGACGCGCTCCCTGCTCACGTTGAGCGTGAACTCGGCGTCAGCCTCGACCTTGAACGCATTCGCGCTCGCAACGCACGCCGCGTCAGGCGCCTGCGTCTTTGTCGCAACGGAAAGCAACGCTGAGCTTGACGCGATCGTCGCAAAGCTCAAGGCCGTCTGGGCCCTGCGCCAGACTCTGCGTGTCGACGGGTCACAGTACGCTATGCCGAATGCCGGCGTCACTGTCAGGATCGGCTCAGTCACAGTCGGCACCTCCTCAAAGGGCGTCCTCATCGAGGTGCATCTGCAAAGAAATAATTGAATGAAACTGAACTCAATGAATTTGGGATCAGGTCGAAGCCGACACAGACGACGAGGCAGAGGGTGTCACGCTCATAAAGGCAACTCTCAAAAAACTGTTTCGCAATGTCGATAAGTTTTCAGCGTGGGATGTAGAAAAAAACGTGCCTGCAACATACGACTATGGAGGGGTGGAGTGGCTTAGGAATGAAGAGTTCGGTGTCTCACATTCCAGCTTTGCCATCATGAAGTTATGCACAAAGCTAATAAAATGAACATGTCATCGCATCCACCGAATTTATTCATTTTCCCCTTTCTCCTTGTCGTCGGGCTTCGCCTGATCCCTCGCCGTTTCAGCGTGAAGGTTGGTATCATCAAGCCCACTTGCGCTTACCGTCTTTACCGTCTCTGTCTCTCCTTCCTCCTCCTCCTCCTTATCTTCATCACCATCTTCATCATCTGCATCGTCATTTGCACTTTCTTTTTCCCCTCCCTTCTGCTTTTTGTTCTTGTCTTTGCCACCTTTGTTTCGCCGTTTCCTCTTTTCGCGCTTCTTGGCCGTCTTTTCTTCCTCCGCTTGGCGTGCTACCTGAATCTTTTCGTGGTACTCTTGGGTCTCCTTTTCCTGGCGTGATGAAGTGTTGTGGTATCAAATGTCAGCATCATACAGCGCCCACTGACGACCCCGAATCGACACGCACTCTTCTGTCTTTGGCATCCATAGCCTTCAATCGCGCCATTTCCTTCCTTCGCAATGCCCGGTATACGTGAAACTCGCCGGAACCAGCACCGGCCGAGGAACCCTGCACGTTGCGCACAAAGTCAACCGGCGGCTTGGGACCCCTGTCTTCCTTGTTGCGCCGCGATTCCGGTAGCACGATGGGTTTGTCGATGCGCTGCATTAGCCGTTCAATTTTGAGTTTCGAAATCTGGTTCATGGGTTCGTGGGGGGTTGAGTTTGCGGGTCTGACGCGAGACCGGACGAGAGGGCAGCGCTCATGTGCAAGTGGAAATACTAACATCCGCTGGGTCTGTGAGACGCACATGCTTCTCCTTCTTGTCGTTGTCAGAGTCACTCATTGCTGCCTTCACTTTCTTTCGTTCTTTCTTCTTTACTGATTTCGTCAAATATCGTACAAGCGACGGTCTCGCACCGTGTCAGAAAAATAACCTCCTACTTTTGTAATGAACAAACGCAAGTCTGTGGCTCCGATTGTTTCATCACGTAATATGCCCTCAACCTCCACAATCATAGTCGTCCACTCAGCAAATTCTGTTCTCTGAGACAGCGCAGTCACTTGTGCCACGAATTTTGCTTGCTTTTCTGTGAATTCTAGCCCTTCTGCCTCCCCACGTCTCGCCGCCTGCTCACTAAAAAGCCGCATTCCAACAAACGCCGCAAATCCTTTACAAAATACTCGAAATGGCGCAGATCCCTGTCCAGACGAAGATCCAAACCCAAGTGTGACCCACAAGCCCTGATTCGCGGGTTCCCCCCACTTTAGAACTGACTCTGCCACTCCAGGAAGCAGAGAGTGCAACCGCGTCTGGTGGGCGGGGATTTTCGGGCGCGTTTCAGCCTCGCGCTTGAGTAGCTGAGCGAAGAGATCCAACAGTGGAATCACTTTCTCCTCTCTTGACATATCGAGAAGGGCGCTAAAATTGAGTTTGGAAATCCATTGAGATAATTGCTCTCCTGTGATGACGGAAGCGCGATCAGGATCGCGTGCTTGGTGCTGCAGTAGCGTTTGTAGCGCCAAAATATAAACAGTCAGGGGCAAAGCATGATGCAGACAATTGGAGACAAACAGGTCCATGCCAAGTTCTGGGGGGGTCAGGGCTGCGATAACTGATTCCCACATGGGGTGAGCCGTGGAAGCATCAATTGCTCGTTCTAAAAGAATGGGCATAACTTCGAGTGAAGCAATGGATGTACAAGACACTGAGATCCAAACAAGTGGATTGGCCGAAAGTTTTAAGCTGGCGGTTACTCCATTCCACACAGGCGTGAAGTATGGTGCCCGAACGCCGTTCAGAACGCCGAAAAGATTGTGAAGGCAGTGTGATAGGACACCAGCATCTGAGGCAGTTTGATCGACCTGACTCATAACAGATGTGATAATTGCTTCAAGATGCTGAATTGAGAAGGTCATGGGAAAGTTGTCGCCATCGGGGCCTGTTTGCGAAGCGAGCAGCTTGCAGACGTATCCATAAAACAATTTTTTTCCTTCTGCACCATGGAAGGTACATGCATCCTTGAGAAATTTCAAGCAAAATCCCATAGGCGATTCCGAAGAGACTTGATCCAGGTTTGTCACTGCTTCATTCCATGACACCGGGAAGGTGTGAAGCAGTGTCTCTAGTTGCTCCAATGTCAACGGGTGAGATTTCAAATACAAACGTAGCTTCGGCTCCAGTTTAGAGAAAAATTCACGTCTTTGTTCTACGTCTTCTAAGAGCGTGGAGGCTGCGCTTATGAGCCGTGCACAGACTTGCACAACCTCAAAGCCTGCAGTTGACGGCCATGAGCAGTTTGAGAGAATGTGCGTGAGCAAGACTTGGATATTCACATCAATAAGACCTGCGTCCATCAAATTCCAGACTTCTTGGGTGAAGCTTGTAGTGGCAATGAAGGAACTCCAGGGCGCGCCGCGAAAGACTGTCAAAATGACAATGGATGTAGAGAGAGGAGCTTTCAGCGAAATAATTTGTGAAAAATTGGTCCACAGTTCGAAAGTGAGGCTTTCCGTGAGCGCGAGGACCCGAAAGATTTTACGCATGCACGAAAACATCAGTGACACAAGTCTTGCTGAAATCCCAGCAAAACCTTCCGACGATTTCAATTCAATACCATCGGCCTGACTTGATGGCCCAACGCCTAAAACTAGCAAGAAAATACGACGAAAGAACGTGACATTTTCCAGGCGTTGCATTTCTGAAAGCATCGAGTAAAGCGGTTTCGAGCACAGAAGAAGTACCATGAATTCGACCGCGTTGTCCAACAGCGAGGCATCAACACCATAGATTCCATCTGCGTTTTGCCGGTGGACTACCTCAAGTTTCGCCAAAATTCCTTCAATCAGGAGAGCACACTGATTCCGATTCAATTCGAGCTCCGCGAGTTCATGACTAAGAACCTCATCCACTGCAAACGTAGATACTCCTCTCACCGCATTCGACAAAGACAAGAAAACATGTGTCGGTATCGTTCCTTCCAAGCATTTGTCCACCAAGACCAATATGGCACTAACGACCCTGCTGCTGTTTTCTCGAGCCATAAAGCCCAAAAACAGTTCCAAATTGGTCTTATGAAGATTGATCTGTTCAGCGGGAAGCTCAAGCGATTGGGAAGTTTCAAAGATTGATATCAGAGTGTCCAAAAACTGGAAATGTGAATCGAGAGGAGCATTTTCCAACCAGTTTTCAATATGAAATCGCTGCAAAATCTTTAGCGTCAAATTCCCAGTGGGTCGCATCGACACAGTATAATATAGATCAGCGAACTTGTCAATTGCGACAGAAGGATTGAAAGCGATGATGGCATCTTCTAATCCGCCGTTTGTTGCCGTCACGATATCAAATAATCTAACTGTGTTCTCGTTTGACGTGGCGATAAAACTTGGGCCGATAGATTGAATTGCTCTACGAATAACCATTGTGATGGGAGGATAACGGCGAACCTCTTGTCCGAGTGCCAAAAGTTTGAAGAAAAATGGAACTAATTGAACGTTCAAATTCTGAGTTGCATTTGCCTCAAAATCACTGGACCCCCATTCAACGGCGCGGATAACCCGCAGAGCTGATAAAGATACGCGAGAATCAATGTTATCCCATTCTGCGAGAGTTTCAAAGTGAGAGCGGTTGGCCGTTAAGGCTTGCTTCACATCGCGCTTGATCTGCACCTCATCATAGCTGAATCTGAATTGTGCCGCGCCGAGACAAGCAGAGCTACATTTTCGTTCATAACGACCGTTACATTTGATACTGTTGACATACAATAGTTCCAATTTTGTCAAGTATTCATTGTCACTCTTTGTGTAGTCTTGGTAAACTTTGTCGGCGTCCCGGGCTTTCAAAATCAACACTTTCAAATCTTCATTGAGAATTTTCGTCAATTGTGATGCATCCATGCGGATGGTGGGTGTCATGATTGTTTGACGCGCAACCCAAGGCATCCCGGGTAACGAAGTTTCACGCACATATAATTGTGGTGACTCGGAGCGTGGTGATATCGACTTTATGAGGTGCTGAGGCGATGAAGCTTGTAAAATGGAAACTTTCAATGCAGCTATCGGCAGCTTTTCGATCCAAAGGTTAGTCATGGCGGCAGGAGACTGGTGAAGAATAGATGTCAGCTCCCTCAAACAGTATGACGCGTCCAGTTTTCCGATGAACAAAGTTGACGATAGCAGATGGGGCTCAAGCAGCCATTTCAGTGAAGCATTCAGAAGCTGACAAAGATTGTCGCGGTCAAAGGCATTGTACAGCGCAAATGTTTTGCTTGCTGCTTCTGCAGACATTAATGTGAGCTTAGTCTGCGTAAACTTCTGATTCATTCGCTCTAACAGCCCTTTGTTCTCTTTCAGGAAGCGAAATCCGAAGCATCCGTTCATTTGAATAATAGGATTCAGTGCTTTCTCAAAGTAGAGCGAGAAAAAGACCTAAGTAAGAGTTTGTCAATATTCAAGACTGGAAGAGACGCGCTTACTTGAATCATGAGGGGCAGCAACGGATGCATTGGTGAATCAGCAATCATGAATCCCCAGCGATAGATTGAAAATAATTCCAACGGTTTCAGAAAGTTTTTTACCACAGACGAAACTTGCAGCTGGGAATCAGCGGACAGGCTCTGACCGATTTCCAAGCGTATTTCGGCCTCCACCTGACTCTCCGCGACCAAAGCTACGAACGAGAACCACAGACATTCAGTCTCTGTTGAAGCCGAATAACGGGCAAGCGAGCTTGGTCCTGCTACCAAGGTCGGATAACTTGATAGGTAATCTCCAATTGTGGATGCAGCATTTTTGAGAGAATCAACGGGATTGAAGATGGACATTGCGTAACCAGAGGGCTTCTTGTACTTGGAAACAAGACGAATGTACTCGTTCTTGAATTCGATACATACAGGGCGCCACAAGTCATGAAGGAGCGCAATCTGACAAACACTGTCCAAAAGTTGAATGCAGTTGCGGTTGATGGTCCAGTCCGGATCTGCAAATGCGACTCGAACCCAGAGTAGAAGCCAGTCTCCTGACGGGCCGGCTTCAGGATTCCAGGTTGCATGTTTCATGAGAAGGCGAGCAAGAAAATGAGACTTGCTGCTTGATTTCATGAAACTTGTGAAAAAGGCTAAGAATGGAGGGTTCGTTGTGATAGCCAAACCTGAGTAGAAAGGGAAAATAAGGGTTTGTAAAAGAGATTCCAGAGTATGTACCATCTGACGTGACGAAATTAAGAAACACGTCATTGACTATATGAATGATCGCTTCGACTTGGCCATCATTCAGAAGCATTTGCATCATTGTCCACCCCTCACGTTCAAAAACAAGCGTAGGCGAATATCCAACTTCTGAAATCATCAGGAGCACATATGCAGCAAGGGATTTTGTTTGCATGGCTCCTTTCAGTGTTGCAAGTTGCGCACTCTCCAGAATTTCAAATGGTCGGCTCCGCAATCCGATATTTGACTCCATACTGTACGTGTTGGGCGATGTTGGAGGCTGGTAAAGTGATAAGTTGATCAAAATCTCCCTAAAAGGATTCTGAAGGTTAAAAAGAAAAACGGAGCACGATATCTCCTCACCAGCACCAATCATAGAAATCAGTATCAGTTGTAGACAACAATGCTCCAATATTTCCTTTCGAAAGGGCAGTCGTGGTTGAAAGAGCTGAAGACAAGGAGAATATAGGTCCTTTGGTGAAGCGGTCCAAGCAAAGATTGCATAGTGACAACGCTAAGAAGCGGTGGAAGGAACGCGGAATGAACAAATCGGATGAAAATATGTCGGTACCCGAGTTAAACTTGTATCCCCAGTTGAGTCCTGCGATAATGGCCTTAGCGAGTGAAAACTTATAACTCGTATTGGGGTCGCGGAGCATCGCTACGAAATTCTCGAAGTCAGTGGTGCTTGGACACCAATGATTCAACGGCAAGGCGGTGAATAAGGAAAGCGACAAGTGTCCCATAATAGAAAAACTTCTGCGCGTCCAGTTGACAAGGAGAGACATGATTGATGGTAGTGTTGAAGAAATGGTTGCCAACAAGGTACAGGCAGTACTTCTGAGCTCGTCACGAATGTCAAGGTTTAGAAATCCGAAATAAAAGATGACCTTTGCTACAATTTCTTTCAATCTAACTTGATACCCTGAGTCGTTTCCAGATATACAGAGTCGACCAAGAAATGACAGTAAGAACTTGGCTTCAAAGGAATTGGATTCAATCAGACGACAGATTCCGGATGGAATATCGTCACCCAACAATACTGAAGGTTCCTGATTGAGGGATTGTTTGAGATGCAACCGGCTCACGTTCAACACCTCGCCAGTTAGAACTGCATTGACCAGCAAAAACTTCATATAATCTGCCATTATGCTTCTTTGTTACCAAACAGCAAGTTAAACGAAACTGGTACTCACCAGAAAGGAGAGAACAGGGTAAAGTGGTAAGATATTCCCAACTCCCAGCCCGCGTTCTGTTCAGTAAAATAGCAGCAGCTCGAACAAACGATCCGTCTAGTTCAGCTTGAACCGAGGTTTTCACATTCGAATTAACCGTGAGTGCAATGTTGAATTGCGAATTCCCGAAGTACAATTTCACGGATTCCTCCAGCATTCGTACCAAATTCACGACAGTTTTTGATATCTCCTTCAGTATGTTTGTGTACTGCCTTGACGAGAAGACGAACAATCCCCTTGCGAGCGTTTCGAAGAGAAAGTTTGTGATGGCAAAGACTCGCAACATATTCATATCTTTATCAGTTAGGCTCGTCGCCCCCGAATCAGTTTTGTAGAGTTCCAGACTCGACTGTAGAAAGGAATAATACATAGCTTCAATATTGAACTGACTGAAGTATATGACATATTCTTCGTCAGATAAAAGTGTCAGCTTTGATTGAACAAGATCAAGTTCGGCCACTTCGACTTCCTTCACCACAATCCAATCGTCCGTCAACTCCAGCTTTTTCAAGCTTTCTTCGACAAATTTCTTTTCAATGTCAATAACATGTTGTTGTTCGGCCAGTTCTTCAATTGGATTCAAGAAGATGTGAAGATCCGTCAGGAAGGAGTCGAGGAATTTGTCGGTCCACTTTGACTCCGTTGGAGGATGCCATTGAATATACCAGCTTCCCCATGCTGAGATACCTGGGCATCGAAGGATATGTAAGAGGATATGGCTGTTCCACATATTGCACATAGAAGCAGGAATCTTCAAGAAAAACGAGATAATGTGGGAAATCCAGCCACGAATATCACGCATAAAAAGAGTCGAGTCAGAGAGTGCCGGGGGCATAGATTCAATGTTGATTCCAAAATCATTAACTCCTGACAAAGAATCAGCGGAATCGCGCCTACGCTCAAAAAAGAACAAGACATCCAAGAAATGTATCAGGCGATCCATCTGCGGCGCTTCAATGATTTCAGTTTGGGTAAGCATGAGATCCATGCCGTTCAAGTGCTCATCGAGGTGGGCTTGAATCCAAAGCTTGAGCATTTTGGTTTGAAATGACGCCGTCGTCTTTTGATGCAAGAGCTCGGCGAGTGTCACCGTTAACGTCTTCCTGAGTTCTTTCATATCCTCCTTGTTTAATGTTGCTGTTTCACTCGTCACAATGTGGACGAGGTAAACGCCATCATGACAGCGAGAAGACAGTTTTTGCGCACTCTTTTTTAAAGTCCATACGCGCTG
Organism: Chytriomyces sp. MP71; assembly: GCA_025201725.1. Lineage (NCBI taxonomy): Eukaryota > Fungi > Chytridiomycota > Chytridiomycetes > Chytridiales > Chytriomycetaceae > Chytriomyces > Chytriomyces sp. MP71. The sequence continues at coordinate 27,406 of MU614758.1, forward strand.
CATGAGAGATTCTATAGAAGCTTTCAGTCTGGCAATGTGTTCTGTTGTTGATTGTACTAGGGAGAATGATCGCTCATACTCAAGGACGGACTCAAAGAATTTGTCGCGCACGACCAAATATTTGACGTTCTTTCGGAAGTCTGCGACAACTGAATCATAGACCCTTTGAAGTTCGGCATTCACGTACATCCTCCCTGTGAGTTGTGAGCGCCAGAGTCCTTTCCGTCACCGAAGTAAACAAGACGTACGTACCCAGAACTTCATCGTCTAACGGAGTTGGAGCTAAGCGATTTGTAACTTCTAGGTCCTGCATTACGAGTTCCATGGAAGGTGCAGATGGAGACAGAATGGGAACTTCGAGCGCAGCTGCTTGGCCGTTCACTTCGTTCCAAGAATTCAGGGGAGGAGCCGAAGCTTCGCCATTGCTCGGATCACATTCAAGTTGAGCTTGAGTATCGTGTGATGGAGTTCTTTCAACAAGTGTGGGATAAGACACTGCCACTGCGAACGCGTTATGTGCCTCGGAGGCTAAGCCAGGATAATGCGAATGATGAGCGGATGGATGCATCGCCTCAGGCCGCAGACGCAGGGCATTGAAGATTATGGGTAATTGTGTTGTAGCAGAGACCGCAGCAGCTTGTGCAGCGTGCAGCTGTTGTGGGACGGGTGGCGCCACAACCGCTGAGGTATCGGACGGGGCCACCAGCTCGTCCGCGCCTAGAGGCGGGGTTCTCGGCGTCTTTCTCCTTGCCTTTGCCTTTGCCTTTGTCTTGGACTTGGTGGGTCTGCGCACGAGCAGGCCGTCGTCGTCTGGCTCCATCATATTTTCTGGTGGAACAGAGGAAACCAACCACTACCGAAATGGACGCTCGTCTCCACTCTGCCACGCAGCGTCTTGCCGCATCCGCATCACGGCTCGCCTCGGAAGTGTGCGCATCCGATCGCGATCGCGCGTCCATCGATCCCGTCCGCATCGACGCGCTCGACCCGCTTGTGGATGCGTGCGCGTGTCTCGGCATCGTCTCCCACTCGCCGCCCGCTCGCGCCACCACCGCACCCGCTTCTACAACCCCGCATTCGCTTCGAGTCCCTGCGTGGCCGTCGACCCGCGCGTTCGACCGCCTGCTCGCTGCCGCGCTTCCCCTACTCGCAAACAGGCATCGCATCGCCTTCTCGTATGAGCACGGCGCCCTCTTGACTCGTCTCTTTGTGTCTCCTACCCGATCCGGAACCGCATCGCTTCTTTTCCTCTCTAGCTTTCATGCGCTTGCCTCGAGTTTGCGCCCATCAGTAAACCTGGACCAACTCAATAACGTAACCTCGAGGCCCCTCCTATTCAGACCATCCGTTATTCATTCCACTCTGTTTTTTAGATCAGCGACACCCTGAAGATGCTCCTTTGTACGCGTTCGCTGCAATGGTTAATCAAGGATGCTTCATGCGCTGATGGCCGAGCCACCTCATGGACGCAATTCGTCTCCGTTTTGTGCTCGTTGCCGGACAAAATTTCCAACATAGTAAAAGGAACGACAAAGGATAATTTTTTCGAATCGAGGTGCGGCAACGAATGGACTTTTGTTCTCGAACTTGATTTTCCTTCTTTAGGGCATTTACTGAATTCCTGATTCAAAATTGCCTCGATATCGCGTCAGTCCAAGACTCTGACGCAGAAGGTGACATTTCCTCCGCGTGATTCTTTCAAACTCAATGTCCTTTTGCAGATTTAATTAAGTCCGCCAGTGTCTTACTTTCCAAGCTGTGTAGATTGAATTATTATATATTGCTCGCCTCCAGCCTAGTTGATCGTCTCGATAAAGTGTCCGACTCTCGCTTCGCACCTCTGTTGGCGCTCATTGACACGGATCAACTAACAAAGTTAATTCCCTGCATCATAGAGCAGCTTGCATTTCGCCAACAAGCCACAGGTAGATACTAGAGTCTGAATTTGAGGAACGCTCCTTACCTCGTTCATTAGGTGTCGCCCCACGAGTGAAGCTTGAGTCCCTGTTTCCAGTAAACGAAGTCCTGGACAATAGAGCCATTCAATCTATCCTTAAGGATCATTCTCGACTGGTCAAACTGAAGCAGGAAGAGGTGCTCATTTTGTTTGATTACTGTTCTCTGTTTCCTTCAGACTCAGGTTAGCTTTTTTTATATGACACGATTTGTTCCTCAACATTCTCTGGTCAAAGGTTTGCACATTCGCGACGTCATGCTCGAACTCGTTTCCCTTTGGGCAAGCCCACCATTCGCAAGCAAGTCTACATCAGAATCAAATATGAGTTTGACGCGGTCGATCCTTCTTTGTGTCAGATTCATCGATGTTGACGCTGACTTTTCCAAAGCATGGGCGCAAAACCTTGAACAGTGTTTTATGCGAGGCATGCAGCTTTATATGTCAAGTACCGTAGATTTAAAACGCACAAGAGCCATGGTATTTTAATATCTTCTTATACTGTTAACTGACTTCCCTGTTGCAGGTTCTCGGGGAAATCATTTTGGCAAAAATACGTCCTGACATTCCCTTGAGTTTCGAATTGTGCTCAGACAACCCTGAAATCCAGTTCTTGCGAGGACTTGTAACACCTTTAGCTAATGAATATTTTACGGATACGACGGAAGTTCCTATTGGAATTTCTTCTCGTCGTAGTGAGCAGAACATGATGTCGGAGATCGCGGAAGAAGAGGATCCGGACGCTCCTGTTCATGGTACGTGGTTTTGGTGCATGTCCTTACTGCGCAAAATCTTACGTGAAATAGTTGCAAATTATGCAAGTGACGATGTTGCGAATGCAGAAGATACTGATGTCGACTTGGCGCCTCTGCCGGAGGCGGATGGTCGCATCAATTCAAAGAAGCCCATGTGAGATGTCTTTGTTTCAAGTACTTGACCTCACTTTTTGTCAGTTATATTCGCGACTGCGTCCGAAATATTCGATCAGAGGATCCTGACGTCGTTGAGGCAACCTTGCAAGTCCTTTCTAGCCTTATATCTTCCGCAGACCCAGGCGACTTGTCTGATCTCTTTGATTCCCTCTGTCCGACGTTACTCAATTTGCAGAATACTTATGAGTTGGAGGAGTTTGAGCTATTTATTCAAGAGGCTTTTATAGCCATTGGACTTCAGTTGCCAAATCAGATTGCTAAATTCCTGAACGACGCTCTAATTGAAGAAGAGAGGGGCTTCGCAGGACGCATGCTTGTGTTGCGCTACATGGCCTTTATAGTTACCGCGAGTCGAAATGGGAATTATGGGGTACAGTCTAGTTTTCAACTTTCATCTGTTAAAAATGGATCGATAGACTCGAACGCAAACTCAAGCCCTTAAGCCTGCGTTGAAGACGGGAATATTCTCATCGAGCTTGCCGCACTTTTATTTTCCCCTCCTCGACAGTTTCATGTATCTGTAGGTGTAACGTGATTGTTTTGCGTGAAAGGCCTTATAACAACGAGCAGTCGCTCTCGTTACCTGTCCAATGAACTCGCTCACAATGCCCTTATGGATTCGTTCCTAAAAACGGCAACTCTGATTCTCAAGTGCTCAGGTATTTGATTTTGCCTACTTTTTTATTCTTGACGAAACTTGCACGTGTGTTTGCAGAAAACACACCACAGTGCCTAAGAATGACCCGGGAACTGTTCGACCTTGTCCTCACTATTGAGTATGCGCAACAAGATTCAAGTACACGGAACTCCATTTTGATGGCATTTGGGATCATGTTATCTGTCGTCCCAAAGCACCTGTTTTTGGTCGAGATTGATGGTGCATCTGTGGAGAGCGGAAAGGCCTATTTGGAAACATTGCTTATCGTGGAAAACGACGAGGACAGAGTGGTCAAGGCTCGCATGTTGTTTTCCGCGTTTGAGGCATTGACCTTTTGACCAACTGTTCTGTACTAGCGAAGAAGTAAACACACAAACTTTACTGGTTGATCAAATGAGGAAATCGCACGAAGAGACCCAGGTGGGTTAGGCCATCTTGACCCTTTCAACACGTCTGGGTGAACCACGAAAGACATTCCTCAAACGAACCCAATCAGAAAAACCGTGAACCAGCTCCTCCTTCGTGCTCACACACACAATCATGGCCCCTAACTCTTAGAATGTGATTTGGGTTCCTTTTGCGACACGCCATTTGCATTTGGCGCGCTGCCTCGGCTTTGAGCATTCAAATCCATAGAGGCTGGACGAAGAGGAGGTGGCAGGTTTGGAACAGTTACGGTAATTGGTGATTCGTATTGGGACAAGCGTTTGCGCAACTCGTTTCGTTCAGCTTGTAGAGCCTGAACGACGATAAGATGATCCTTGAATACAGCCTGTAAACATAAATCCTTACCCGACATAGGCTCTCAAGCTTTTCTTTTCCAAAGCGAGCCGCGTCGATGATTTTGCGCGTCTTATTTCTTTCTTGGGCGATCTGCACCATACTGCTATTAATTGCATCCAGCCTAGCTTTAAGATTCAGATTGTCAGATTCCAGCCGTTTGGTTTTTGAAGTCATGGCCTCCATTTCAATGCGAAACGTTGAAAATAGCTCATTACTTTTGTTGAGCGTCTCTTCCACCTGCAATGGGTAGTTTAAAACGAATGAAAGAAACGCGGAATAAAGAAAACCCGACCTGCCGGAACTTGTCAACATAAACTTGCAACTGTCTCCTTAACTCCCGCTCTGTATTCAAGAAACTCGCAACTTGGGATTTGAGATTCGATATTCTCAAGGAGTCTTCGGCAGCGACTTGCTTTTGTTGTTCCACTTTGGCTTCAAGTAACCGATTTTCCATGCCACTCGACGAGATTGCCGCCTCGAACTGCTTTTCCCGAGCATTCCATTGATTGAAGAAGTTCATCAGTTTCTCTTTGATTGCTGTATCATAGACGCTGGCTATTGAAATAGAGTCCGTGGTTTCCGGTGAATCCGGTATCCCAACAACGGTTCGCACTTGAGTGATTTCAGACCGTATCTCGGAAATGGTGCTCACAAACTTCGTGGATAATTCTTCACGCTCCTGCTTTTGGGACTGCACAATGGATTCGCACTTTTCCTGACGCGAGCAACAGGCGTGTTTGTCACGCATTCGCATTCGAATGACGAGAGCCTCACCTTCACTTTCCTATTCTCCTTCTGTAACTCTCGACACAGATTTTCTATCTTTTGTTTCTGGATGTTCACTTTGTGTAGATCCGCCTTCAGCGTCTCCCGCTCTTTCCGCTCAGCCGCTTGGACCTTTTGTGTTCGAAACTGATCCCGCTCGAGGCGTTTGCATGACTGAAACTGCGTTGATTCGCAGAGGGAGCGAAACCGGGCGAGAATCAGCGTGTGACTGCGAACAAAGCCTCCCAACAAAACGAACCAGTTCCATGTAGCGCGCCTGAATTGAGCGTATCCTCTCTTCAGGTGGTCTGTGGCTTTCGGCGATGATAGATATCTCGCGACTCTCCTTTTTGACAAGCTTGGCTGTAGTAGAAGCGTTTGTTTGGGTTGGCATTCCGCACGGATGGACGTCGCATGACTGCACGAACCGACATGTTTATCGTCCTCTTCTTGCTGCTCCCGAGTTGTCTCAAGGTGCTGAATCGTGGAGTTGATTTGGGTGGCCGTCACTGAATCCATTCCAGCAACAAAACATAACTTGAGTGAGAGATACTACGTAAAAGAAAGAAATTGGCAAAACCAATACAGTGAAGATTATTGCGTCAGATTTCGACTTTTTTTTTTTCATGTTGAGTTTCTGCAGTTAACTTATTTCGACCATTTGGCCCACAAAACCCAGATGCTTATCAACAGAATCAAAACCAGAGCTGCCATCGTGCATGTCTGCTGTCCATGAGGTGTCGACAGCATACTTTGCATTCTCCTTGCGGACGACTTTAAACCATCACCAACTTGAGTAAATGAGTGGGACATTTCCTCCAAAAATCTGGGCGAGGAAAGAATTGTAAGACCGCATGATCTTAGTTGACAGGAAATAGGATGTTCTCACTGATTTTGCGTGTTGACGTCATCATGCAAATTGATCGAAATCTGGTATACGGGCAAAATGTCAGAAGAGTCAATCCCATTACTGAGTTATTTAGCGGCCAGCGCAGGAGTCGATGAAAAGAGATGGGGGGGCACATTGTGACGTGGAACTATGCTATCGAGACGCCGTTAAGTATGGATATTCGCATCACGAGCATATTTAATTATCCAGTTGATCTGTTGAAGGCGCCCATAGAAGATGAGGTTCGGGATGCTGCGACCTCCACATTGTCTCACGGGACCTCGAAGCAACCATCACGAGCGCTGGAGGGATTCAGCGCCAAAGGCATTTGAATAGATGCGGGTAGCATTGACTGACCCCTTTGATTGCTTTGATTTTGGCGTGGAGGCTGTTGACGGACTCATTGTTTTGAGATTCGAGAAGCGAGGCAGCTTGGTCGTCCATCGCTGCGTTATTGCTGCTGCTGCTGCCTCCATTGCCATATCTGTTTCGGTTATTCGAGTGTGGCTGCCAGCTTGATGTCATTGGTGTCCAGTCCAAACACCTTTTGTTTCCTGTCTCAAAAACATCTCGATCCCCTTGCAGGCACCAGCACCACGACGACGCTGTACAAGTCGTGACCCTTCTCAGACAAGCAGCACATACAAACACCCAATGATCAGGTGCCCTCACCAGTGTTACCGTAGAATGCACACGATTTCGCAAAGGTGAACAGGTAGGTACGCCATTCACGCAATCAATGCTGAGATGGAGGATACGAGCAGGGCGGCTCGTGCTGCTCACCTGCCGCGCGAATCTCTCGTACCTCCCTCTCCGTTGATCCGATCGGCACTGCTATTCAATTTGGCGGTCTCCAATCCACTATCTCTACTTTTGCTTCGATTCTACCGAAGATTGTCACCTGGTATATCTTGCTGCAGACCAGCAAAACTGACTGTGACAACCTCTGACCAACTAGGTGCTCGCACTGGTGCACCAGCCACTGGCATACATTGTAGGTAGGTATTTGACTGGAAATCTTTTTATTATCAAGCTACAGAACTTTGAGGCATTGTTGTCCAGAGGGAGAGCTTCACGACTCTTTCAAAGTTCAAGCTGCATGCAGTCCCTTCTTCCCCCTTTTTCCCCCCCTTCCTGCACTCCTCTCTCAACTCAAACATCCAAAGTATATCAAAACTAACAAAAGCAGCAATGTTGCTGCCTCCAACCAGCCCCATAGAGTACCTCAGTGGGCACCTAAAATCAGCAATGACTCTGAGTAGCCACAACCTACAGCTGCACCTGCAAGTGCCAGTTGTGGGTGTTGTAGTTGAATTTGTACTGTAGACTCTGGTGAGCAAGAGAGATGAGAAGCTATTGGCCTTTCTCTGTTTGATCATGCTGGGGACACGTTGTTGAGAGCTGATTTACCCATATGTTTACATAGACACAGACCTGGGGGTAAGTTATGGAGAGGCTGGTTGGCAAACTATTTGCAAACAACAAGCCCCCAGCAAAAAACAAAGCCAAAGACAAAGTATGATATAACAAGAAATATAGTTTTATTTGGCCTGATCACAAGCAAGCTGGATTGTTCCCAAGAAAGGGAAGTTGTGGAGACCTAGAAAGGAAACAAAGAATTGGATGTTGGGAATGACACCCAAAGGAGAGAGTGCAGGCATATTTTGACCTGATACAACCTGCCAAATCCAAGGAGATGGTGAAGCTGAGATCTAGAAGTATAGCTTTATTGTAGACGGGTGCAGGATGACAAAGTCTGATGCCTATTTGAACTGCTGTGAATGCCTCAGTAAGCCAAGGGCTGGAACTTGGTAAAGACATGTGACTTCAAAACAGTATTCCAACCATCTTTTTATCAAGCCCTTATAGAAGCCTTTTCTTTGAAGCACTGGGGGTTGTTGGCCAATGTTAGCTATTGTAGGTATTTGAATCTCTCCTGACATCTTCAACTGGAAAGTCAAGGGCTGTTCTGTTAGAGCAGAAAAAACACTATGTTCATTTGCTTGCAGTCATTGCAGTGGAGTATATCAAATTTGTCCATCTTGTAGATTTAGAGCAGTGTATTGTTCCCAACCACTTTTGCCATTTGTTGCATGCACTTGTCATGGTCATCTAAGAATGGGTTCTCCTGACAACCAATAGCAATTCTGAAGCTAGTTCTTTGACACCTCAAATGCCTTCTTTCCATTTGTGCTCACATAAGGTTTACCTCCTTGATTGAGTATAGGCTTGAACTTGGGATCCTCTATTTGGAACTTACAAAAACTTTGAACCCTTGTGAATCATCTGTATGCTTATCCACTTCTGCAAGTGTGACAAATATTTATAGTGGCTTATCACTTTTCATAAAAATGCATTTTATTTATTGTGGGAAACAGCATAACAAGTGAGGCACGACAAATGTTGGAAGATTGCTGCTCCAATATGGATTTCACTTCAAAATATGGAAAGATGACTTGGTACATCTTGCTCTTGTTGTGTGGCCTTAGCCAGTTTCCAATTTGAGGGAGCAGCAAGGTTGTAGCTGCAGAAAGGATCAGACCAAAATAACACAAGTAATGCAGCATGAGGCAGATGTAAGACTGGTGCAAGGCAAACATGATGCAGGCATGGAGCAGCAATGTAGGCACTTGTGGTGTTGATGCCGAACTGGCCATGTCCACAAAATTGGATATAAGCGCATGACGGATAAGGATGGCAATATTTTCTTTTGGAATGAATACAATGCTGCTTTTTTTATTTTACTCCAAATGCTTCCTCAACAGTTTCACAAATGCATGCGTCGTTCCAGCGGCCTCTAACTCAGCCTCTTGGAATGCGCGTCTCAGCAACCAGACTGCTCGGTTGTCCTCTGCTTGTGTCGTCCTTCCCATCTCCTTCAAAACTAAATCCACCAAAAGATCCGAAGTGCAGAGTTCCTGTGACACTGAGCGCCCTGGTGATGCCAATCCCTCCAAATTCCGGAGTGGAGGTGACGCCGACCTGGGAGTAAGAAAAATATTTGGACTCGACGGCGGCACTCGAGAATGACGTCCCACGGTTGCAAACAGATTATTTTGACTCGTGCTGGATGCGCCTTGATTGGGAACTGGCTGTAGGGGGGTTGCAAACCGAGCAGGTCGAGGCGGAACAGCTGGCTTCAGAGTTCCAAAGTCCCAAACATCGTCACCAGTATCCTGACTTCAGATTTGATGAGATGAATATCCCGCAAGTGCATGGGACTTACAGACTGATGTCATCAAGAGAGCAGAATGAATTGCCATCATGCATTTCATAAAGATATCGCTCGTGACGCTCAAGTAGCTCCATCAGGATGGGCCAAGATTTTGCAGCTCGTATGAATTTATGTCGAAGCAATTCGCTGGCATGCGGTCGCTTGAAGGGGAACGGTATCACCATCTGAACTGCCTCAACAGAATTCTCACCTTTACAGGATTCTTTTGTAAGCAAAGACTGACAAACTCCTTAAATCCATTGGAGAAATGAGGGCCCTCAAGACGCGGTGGTTCGTTCTCAGGAATCAGAAACAGCGCCTTCATAGGCGACAGGTCCGCATAGGGAGGCTGTCCATTGGCAAGCTCAAGGGCAGTGATTCCAAGACTCCAAATATCCGCCTTCTTGTCATATCCGGCTTGTTCGATTATTTCGGGTGCCATCCCTGTACCGCCCTTAGCTATTTGAGCCCTCCACAAACATTGTGAAAACACCCACAGTAAGGAGTTCCAACGAACGTATTCATTTTTTTGATTGTCATAGTTTGTGATAATTGTCCGGACACACCGAAATCAGCGATCTTTACTCTGCCGTCCGAACAGAGCAAAACATTTGCAGCTGGGAACAAGAAAAATAAGATCGTGAGTAGTGTTTCAAAACGACTTCACCTTTAATATCCCTATGAAGTTTCTCTTCGTGATGTAGATATTCGAGTCCTTTCAAAAGCTCTTTCATGACAATGGCAATAAATATCTCTTGAAATACGCCTGCATGCATCTTCAATATCCGCGTGAGTGGCTCCGATTCGGAATCTTCGAGGCGAACACACCAGATCCAAACAGGAGCCGCCACCGCAATACTCCATCACTATCCAAAGCTTCGCACCCTTAATGTAGCTGCCGTAGTACTTTGTTATGTAATCTGAATTGAGCTGCGACAGTATGTTGATCTCCTTTTGAATGTCTTCGAGCTCGTCCTCCGCGGCTACGAATGCAACAATTGAGCGTGTCTTCATCGCTTCAAGCCGGGACTCACCGTCCAAGTCAATAACTTTGATTGCCACTGGTGTTCCCGTCTCGTTGTGAAAACCCTGAGGGAATTAGGTGAGCTTATACACCAGCGTGAGGAAGTGTGCACCTTGAAGACGCTGCCGAACGATCCTTTCCCGATTCGCTCCTGTTTGGTGTAGACCAGCTCTGGGTCCTCGCTGCGTCTGCCTCTCGACGACGAGGCCATCAGCTTTTCGCGAACGATTCACAAAAAGGCTTGGATTTGGTCACGACCGAGGACAACCAAGCACGAACCTCACTTCATTCTCTTCAGCATTTCATTGAAGCCACTTTCCTTCATCAAACTGCAACAAGTTAACCACCTTTCCGCACGTTTTCGCATCAATGTGGGCCTTCACAGGATTTTCGACGTCTGCCTCTGCTTCCCCTTGCCGCACAGTGCTGCCCAATTCCAAATTCAACCCAATAGTTCGTTCCTCCGAGGTCATCATTATTTTGACGGATTCGCTACCCATGCAGCTGAACTCGACAATCTCCTTCATTGTCGCGACAGAGCTTGGTAACAAGATTCCGGCCAACTTCATCGTGAATGCGCATCTAGGCTTCGAGGAACAGCCTTTTCGATTATTCATTTTTTCAGCTATACTGTCCTCTGCGTCCATCCGCTCAATCCGGTCCGTCTTAAGAATCTGACCAGAGCGCCCATAAATCAGGAGAAGGAAAAGACGGCGTGCTAACTAACCTCTGCCATTTTCAAGCTCGCATGCAAGAATGGTGATGGAGAAACCAGCATAGGCAGATGAAGAGCTCGTTTTTCAACACTGTGTTCCACCCAGTCAAGCAAGTACTCGTATAGTTTCGTAACCGAGTCAAGTCCATTCATTAAAAGCTGCATCGGAATCATATGCACGCTAGCACTCGCGACACTGTTCAAGAGTTATTGGAATTTGGGTGATCACATCGCTGTCGCTATAACAAAAAGACTCAACGTCCGACCGGGTTGAATCCTCTCCATCTCTCTCAGCTCCACTCTAGCCTCTTTCTTCTCTTCGTCGCCGGCGTCTTCAAGACCTGTGTAGGAAGTCTTGATTTTCTGCGGCGACAAGACACTCATAAAAGTAATTCCGCGCTTGAGTAGGACCTTTCGCAAGCCTGGTGAGGCTTTCGCCAAAACACAACGAAAATCTTGAGTTGGGTTGCTTCTGGACGTTGGTCCTTGAAAGAGGGCAGTGAATTCGCTATTCATATAGTAGAAACTTTCGGCATGTTTCACAAGGAGGGACGCAAAGAGGGACTTGAACGACTGCTTCCTAGTTTTGAAAGCGACCAGCTTGACAGAGTCCACTAAAGAAGAAAGTGAACTTACCACTCTTGTTCTTGTGCCTTGAAATGCGCCAACTCATTTCTTTCAAAGGGCTTGAGCGGTGTTTCAGGTTTGATAGCCAGCACACGCGTCATGAGACCGACGTGGGTTGGAGCTTTCGGGGCGTTGGGATACAAATAGGAAACAAGGCAGTTGTCAAACTTGGCTTTCAGATTCTGCATGGTAGATAAGTGCTCAGAAGTCACTATGGGTGAATAGTATACCATGGTTGAAGTCGCAGCCTTCGTGGTATGGTTGAGGAGAGTGATGTACTTGTCGGTTTCAGTTCTCTCCTCCAACCACGGCACGAGTTGGGTGGAAATAATAGATAATTCAGTCTTGATTGAGACGTCCTATAAATCTGACATTCAGTTAATGTCCAATTCGAAACGAATCCCCACATCAAACGACTGTCCGGAAACTACTGTCCCTGTTTGTGTGGGAAAATCATCCTGTCTACCTGTTAGTCCAATAAAACGATTAATGATCGAATTCCACCTGAGCATTTATTTCCGTGTCCACAGCATAGTCTAATTGCGACGACGTAGGTTCGGAAACCTGACCTTCAGCTATTTCGCTGTTAGACACTCGCCCGACCTCTGGAGCTAGTTGTTCGGCGAATTCCTTGGCCTCATTATCAGCTCCAGACTGGACAGATTTTTTAATGGGCAATTGAAACACGGTGCGAGGGTGTTTACGGGAGTCCGATTTTGTGTTAACTAAAAGAGAGAACAGGCGAGAAGTTGCTGTCGCTGTCCCAGCATAAGGTTCACATGAAAGAGTATTCGATGTTGCACGAGATAGAGGTGCAAGTGTTTTGCAGTTGTCGGGAAGGGACCCATTTTCCAATCTTGCACAGGCGGAGTGAAAAGCAATCAGGTCTTCGTCTTGGTCAATGAAGTCCGAAATTTGACGGGATTCACGGAATATATCTTCATCGTCATCATCGTCTCCTTCAACGGAATCGTGGTCTGAAAATGATTGCGGTTTTTGAAGTGACGACTGCAAAACGTTTGGGCACGAATTGTATCTGGTCATGAGCCGCGTCGAAGTGGGAAATATAGACGAAGGATTGGAAGAACAAACATAAGATGTGGATTCAATTGACGCCAGAATGTTGAAGGGGTTACGAGTTTGGTGAGATCGAGCATCCGGCTTTTGTCCAAATGGATTTGACTGGCGCAGCGGTTGAGGCTGGGACACCTGAAGGATCCCAGAGGTTTTGATGCTTGGGTTAGAGGATAGGATGTCTGATGGTTTCGCCTGGGGCGCGCGTTGTGCCGATTCTGTAAATGGCGCGTCGCGTACGAACGCCGACATCGCCGGCTGAGGAGCCGAATGTGCCGATTCCGCCGCACGACGCTTGCGTTCAAGCTTGTGCTTTTCCTGTATATTGACAGACAAAGGTTGGGAGGAGGACCAGAGCGACGGGAGCAGCGGCAAAGCGGAAGGAGACACGCACACGCAGCTCAGCAACGCTCAATCCAGCATCCATCTTCTTGGAGCGTTTTACACTGGGACCACCACTAGCATTGCTCTCGCCGTTGCCGGTGTTGGGATGGTTTGCCAGAGAGACCGTGCGTTTGGATGCAAACATTTCAATCAAGGCAGGACTTCTCGCTCGCAGCACGAACACGACGCGAAGACCGTGTCGCTCGCGGTTCGCGCTCCAGGAAAATCCAGTCCCTTCCCCGTACCCAACAGTCGCCCCTCCTACTCGAGGCGCTCGCTGCCAGCCAAGAAATCCCATACTCGCGTTGCCATTGATGGGCCCGTCCACATCCTCGTCTTCATTCGTGCAACACGGGTTGTGGACTAAACTGCCCTCTTTTGCGAATGACGAGCGTCGAGATTAATGATGGATGCCTCTTTTTTTCCTTCCCTTTTCTGCAGGTGTTCATTCGCTTTTCAGGGGGACGTGTATGCACAGGAAGATTTGCAAAAGCCACCGCACGTACACAACTAACAGTCTACCAAACCACATCACAATGAGCAGTCCTAAGCGAAGAATCGAAGTCGACATGATGAAGTTGTGAGTAGG
>MU614759.1:0-40964 GCA_025201725.1 Chytriomyces sp. MP71
GGCTTGAAGAAGGCGATCCCCGCCGCGGGCCGCGTGTTTGAGATTCCAACGATCGGGGAGATGTTGTTCTACACGTTGGGGAAGCGCGTGTTGACGGCACGAAGTCGGAAGCATGAGAAGGGAATGCTCGTGGAGCCGTTCAAATCGCAGTTCGTGGCGCATCAGCAACTGAATATCAATGTGAATCCCGGGTTTTTGAGGACGTATTACAAGGTAATTCGGTATGGACCCATCCGGTTTATGGAGTCTTTGTATGAAAGCGTTGCTGCAAAGTTTGGGGGTCGGGTCCTCTGCATTTGGGTAAGTGGCTTGCCTTTCGCATTGTATGAATAATCTGAATACGACATATAGGGACGGCAAGATACTACCGCTCCTTTCGAAGCTGAATCGACCGCGTTTCGCGCACTCATGCCCGAAGCCAAATTTCTTGCGTTTGAAGGACGTCACACAGTTTTGGCGGAGCGCTCCGACGTTATTGACTGCATTGACAAATTTTGTTGACCATATGCCTCTTTTTAATATACTGATATCTCATACGCCTGACAGCCACGACTTTATGGCAGTACCGAACCCATTGTTCCTAGAAGTTCCGACGCGAGTTCTCAAGCAAGCCTGCAATTCAAGAATTCGACAGCTGGTTCAAGTACCTTCTCGCACGTATCGGGAAAGACATAATGTCCGCTGTCCACCTCCACAAACGTCGCTTGGGGCACCAAGCTTTTGAACAGCAGTGCCTGCTCCTTGAAATTGCAAACGGTGTCGTGACGGCCCCAGAGGCAGAAGATGCGGGATCCGAATTTAGTGCCCAGTCGAGCGTAGACGCTGTCCATGTTTCGCACGGGTCCGTTCAGGCCGGTGGCAATGTATGCGCGCAGAAAGCCGGGGTGAAGGAGGATGTTGAGGTCTTGGACGTCACAAAACAATTGCTGGTGGGGGAAATGCAAGATGAGACTACGAATCACGAAGAACCGGATGAAGTACCATATGAGGTTGGTTAATATAAATCGGGTTATGGTTGCCGCGACTTCGCTTGGAAATCATTCGACGGCCGACTGTGTAAGAAATGAGGCTCCCTAAAATCGTCGTGGACAAGAACTTTGCGGCGGGAGGAAGGTCCCTCATAAGTCCTGCGGGTGCCACAAACAGGAGGTCGTCGACCTTGTCAGAATGGCTGTCGGCAAATGTTGCAGCAACGCCACCACCAAGCGAGTAACCCATCACGGACGCTTTCTTCCATCCAATGTGTTCCATGAGGTCGTGCAGCTGGCGAGCATAGTCGTCGCCGGAGTATTTGATTCCAGGGGCCGCGGAATAACCTCGTCCGTAAATGTCATAGGTAAGGACGTTGAACCCATTTGCCGCAAGGGAAGAAACAACTTGCGGCATGGTGGCCCAGGTACCGGAGATGCCGTGGATAAGCACAAGCTTCCGCCCAGCACTGGGACCACTTATTGTGTAAAACGTCGCCTTCCCGTCGGTGAATGCGCCACTATTCTTTGGATACAATTTTGCAATCCGTTTCCTCGCAGATTCGTTCCGCGAGTCGGAGCTCTCTGCGATAGTCTCGAGTGACCCGAGCGTGGCCGTGGCGCTCGGAACCACGGCAAAGTACAGCGCTGTCGTGGCGGCCACGGCGAGTGCAACCGCAGTGAAGAGCGTGGTCTGCAGCGACATTCTGAGCAGAGATTGTCAACAGCAGATTAGCAAATTGCATCGAGACAAGCAACAAAATCCACTCCTTCGACCTGCACGAACAAGGGCGTCTAGCGAAGTGTCACCAGCACGCCGGACTGATGCGATGAACATTACATTGTGATTGACTTAGTCGCGTAGTTTTGTGTCATGAGTCACCTAATTGCACTGAGGGAAGAGCTTTGTTCTCTTTGGCCTAATGTTCCTCGCTATGAATATTCTCTGTATCTGATGTTCATATACTACGGTGTGATTGGAATGGGGGTTTCACGCTACAATCCAGTTCGACCCGTAATACTTCATGAGCTGCTCATGTTGTACGCAAAACCTCTGACCGTACTCTGCATGCTATGAAACATACGTACTTCTCGCGACGACTTGTTTTGGGTCAGTGGGGAAGCTTGTTAGCATTTCTTCCCACAGTGGCGACGAATCAAGTACTCTCATGAAAAGACGCCGTCCTGAATACTATCCTTCATTTTCAAACCTCTATTGCGCCAGTATCGCATTTTGCGTGAAAATTCGTATTCAACCTAGCAAAAAATTCAGCCAACTTCGGAATCCACGCGAACCGGGCATTTCAGCTCGTTTTTGTGTTTTTGAGGTCAGTTCGATTTTCGACCGTTTCGGAGCTTACTGTCTTTATGCTCCAAATATCCAGACTTTTCAGTTGAGCCCATTCTTAGCGTGCCTTCTATTTATTTTTATAAAGTACTTAATTATGTATTATATATTATTATAAGATTGAAATTATTCAGAATTCGCACTCAATAATTGGTTCTGTCGGAGGTACGTCGTTGTGCTGTTTACAACGCGTCACTCTCACACTCTGAGACTCTTTGGGGATTCATACCCTTCATGAGTCAACTACTCGCGCGTGCATACGTCGGTCTTCTGATTCACACTAACAGGCAGAGTGTCAGAGTGGCATAGGCTGGGTGGTGGAGGTGGACGGGACAGGTGGGATAGAAATGGGTTACGGGGGACCATTATGGGCATTAGTGTTAAGGTGTAGATCAGCAGGTTACGTAGATGTGAGTTGTGTTAGGTAGGTGATCGTTGCAGTATTGTGATCAGAATCCGGAGGTTCCCGATCCCAGGATGGGAGTGGTGACTGGAACTCCTGCCAGTTTTGCAGGTGCCACTGATTTTCTTGAATGGATTCAAGTTAATTCCCAAAAAGTCGATTTGTCACCACATCCATGGAATCCGTGGACAGAGACGCTGTTATTGCACACGTGTTTGACATGCTCTGCGAAGTACATGCTCTCCCAAGCGTGGTTTCGTGCGTGGACAAGGTGCTGCGCAGCGCCGGCGTCGGCGCCAGCTTCGAGGCTGTAGCGAACGCGGTCGTCGAGCAGCTGCTCGACCCGCGACCGCCCATGTCAACAGAGCCTCGGAGGAAAGAACGTGCAGACTGCGACGCCCGGGAGCTGCCGGAACCAAATGCGAAGAAGCCAAGGAGGGATGTCCCCACAGATTCAAAGAGTTCCGCATCTACAAGCAACACGCATCATGTAAATGCATTCGACAAGCTGAAATGGACCACGCTCGCAGAGTCAGCCTCGGCGCCTGTCACGCGCGTGCTCACACCAGAGAACGTGGCGGAATTCCTCCCATGCGAGCTCTTTCTCAATTGGTTGCCCCAGGAGACGGCGGATCCACTCCTCAGGTTTCTCATGAAGGATGCAGCAGAGTGGAAAACGCATCACTACTACATCGCTGACAGGCTCGTTCATGGAAATCACAGGAGTTGTATATTCACGTCGATTCCGCACACGGATTTCGCCTACACATTCATGGGCGAAGGTTCCCATGGCAGGCCTTATGAGCGCAATGATCATTTGCGAGAAACGTCAGAACTCGTGAATGCGTTTGTGACAAAAAGACTTGTCGAGCGACGCGTCAGGCTGCACACAACAGTCTCTGCAGACCCTTTGAGTCGGTTAAGCAATTGTTTCGATTCAAATCCCGAAGCGAAAACCTGGGATGGGAATATTTGTGTCGGAAATGAGTACCTTGATGGCAAGGAAGTTACTGGCTTTCATGCCGACCACCTAGCTTACATCGGGCCACGACCCGTCATTGCTAGCATCTCATTGGGAGCTACACGAACGTTTCGCATTCGTCGGATTGTTGCAAAGTCGAGTAATTTAGACGACGTGGAATCTGCTTCACTGGACGCAAAAGATACGGTGTGGGAGACACTGGAAAATTCGGAGCTTGATGATACGGGGGAAGTATTTAGCGCACCTGATGATACTTCACCTCAGAACATAGAACGCGCTTTGCCTTCAAACCCCGACCGCCCTCAAATACAGCATCCAATAGCACGCCCGAAAAACACAATCTATTCCATCAAACTCCCCCATGGCTCGCTCCTCATTATGTATCCTCCAATGCAAGAATTGTACAAGCACGAAGTGCCACCTGAAAAGCATTTCCCGGGACACCCAATCAGCGGCCTCGCGCGCTATAATCTCACGTTCCGAATGTATCGACGCGAGTTTTCGGATCCGCCGATATGTCGATGTGGTGTACGAACGGATTTGAAGCCAGTATTCAAAGAGTTTGGAAAGAAGCAACGGAACGAAAAATATTACTGGTCGTGCGTCAAAGGACGTGGCGAGAAGAGTGGATGTGGTTATTTTGAATGGTTGGTTTAACTGATTTTGGGTTAGGTAACTCACTTAAACGATAAAGTAAGACAAAAATAAATAAATTTGGACCGCAAAAGTAAGTGACTCTCCTCCCTCACTGGCATTTTCTTCCCTCCTTCTCCTCCTCATAACAAATTTTTCGTGGTCAGGCAACGTGCAGATTGTGTAAGTCAAAGACACGAATGTGAGAATGAAAACTGACCTACTATGTCGGAGCATTTGAGATTCTTACCTGCTCTGATTCCAATTCTGTTCTAACAGATTCGCCAGTATGGACGAAGGTGCCGCAATACGCCGGCGCTCGTGAAGAAGCCTTTGACAACTTGGAAGCTTTCATCTGCAGCCTCCGGGGCTATTGCATCCTACATCCATTTCGTTTCTCGCTGAGTAAGTTAAATCGGCACCGATAAGCAAGAAGTTATTGGATACGAACGATGAGTATTTCCAGGGGACGGGCAAGGTCACTTATGACGTCGTGAAGTTAAACTTTTCGAAAAGCGTTAGTCAGCATGCAAGATAGACCCCTTCCAATGCTAGTCACTCACATGCACTTGAGGAGACGATACCATGCCTACCGCCTGGTTTTGGGGTTGATGTTGTCGAGGCCATCGAGCTGCCTCCAATTCCGGGATATGACACTACGACCCCAACACTCTCAATGTTCTTTTTATACTTTGAACTTTATCAATGTCGTGGACTGCTTTTCTGGATGCATTCTTGGCTGTTTTCTGAAACGCCGTGCCTTGGCACGCAAACACTCAAATTGGATGTTCGTACTGATTGCCATTGCGGCCCTCTGGTCAGCCGTACCTACTCAGGCCGGTTGGTGCCCTGGAGATGTGCAAACCAATCCTTCAATCGGTCAAATGGTGTACATCCGGGATTCGATGGTGCGTAATCCGTTGTTGCCCAGTTTAAGGTCCTGTTGACGTTTTCAACACCAGAACTTTTGCCTCATGCTTCCTTCTCCATCGGATCCCACACTGGTGAGTCTTTCTTCATCAAACCCAGTACTCGCGCTTCTCAGTGTTGGATTGACGGTTGCAATAGAAACAAGATTTCTATTCGCAAGGCAAGTACCCATCGATCGCAGCCGCGGAGGGACTCGGACTCCAGTCTTTCTGTTTGGGAGATTATTACATGCCGAATGGCTCCCTTCCCATGCCCAAGGGTGTTATTCTCAGCGCACACGCGAAAATGGACTTTTCGGACCCAAATGATGCGTATTATCAGGTAACTGGTAGGATGGACTGCAACGCTGCCGGTATTGATTGCACCATCGATGGCGGCGGTGGGCAATGTGAGTCGACTTCCTCACATTGCTTCTTAAATTGGCCACTCAATTTTTTGGTGGGCAGATGATAACAACAAGTGTGGGTCCGCACCGGATTCAGGCGTGGCAACGAACGCCACTGCCGGAAACCTTGTTTCGTACGTACTGATCGCGGGTGATGGAACGTTCTGTATGCGCGTTTGCAGTGGGAATCTGGAGGAAGGAAACAAATGCAATGGCAAGCAAGATACTGGTGGTTGCGAAATTATCATGCCCGACTTTGATACAGGGCCGGGATTTACATACAGAGACGTTCTGGCTGGAACCTTTGTAAATCAAACGCTCGCGACTTCGACCGCGACGGCAACCTTGATCGCAAAGGCTTCTGCAGCAGCTGATGTTGCAACGTCATCAAAGTCGAATGCCTTGCTGTCAGCACCCTGCGTGTTTGTGGCATTAATTGCTCTTGCCTCATTGGCAATTTAACTTTCGCTGACCCCACCAAAACCCCATTCTCTTCGGATCTCATTTAAATAGATGACATTATTGTGGAATGGAACGGAGTTTGAGAACTTGTTAACCTCTTCCGGAAGGATGTATGCCTCCTTTGTATGTTGAATCTGGTGCCGGAGGCGGGTAAAGCACTTGATTTAAGCAGTCTTGACGAAGCAGACTGACGAGATGCGTGGGCAAAAACAGAGAGGTGGGCAAGGCGGAGGTGCCAGCGGCGTCGTTAAATACAAGCGGGTATAAATCTAAATAAGCTACCATCTGCCAAGCGGGTTGGGTATAAATTTATTAAAGTGTTCGGGTACTCGCTGCATTCGACGAAATCGCTGGGGCTTGACTGCAACGTCGTCCGCGTGAGGATCACGTGGCGTGGATCGGAACGGGGGACCGGACTCTCCGCGCTGATAAGGCTGAGCCTAGCTGTGGATCAGCACAACAAAGCCGCTGATGGAGGCTGAGGCATTGTCAACGGCGTGAGTTGATTTCATTTCCTTGGCGAAGTCAGGTTACCGCAGTTTCTTTCCGTATTCAGTTACCGCCTCTGGAGGCGCGAGTGGGGCAAGGAAGGAAATCGCCCAATGTGGACACCAATATTTTAAGTTTGTCATCAGGCCCTTGCACAGATCCCATCCAGCTCACGATAACTAATCTGTAGGCTGGTCCATCAAAACTCACGTTGTCGTTTAGCGCATGTTGGCACCAGTTACTACTTGTCACTGACGACGGTAGTATTTCGTCCAAGCCTAGACCGTTAACACCACCACCGCCACGCATGCGCTTTTCCTCACTGTCACAGCTTCGAATATACCTCAGCTCAAAAATATTCGGGACGTGGTGTCAGGTGGTGGTTGGGCTTAACCGTAGGGCGCTAATCGGTTTCCAATGCGTATCATTCGCAAGCACTTGTGATGGGCAAGGTCGCTGCGGACAATATGATAGCAATGACGAGTAATTGTACACAGCCGAAGTGGCATTTGCCTCCGAAAGTTCCAGACTGCGTTGTGAGCGCGAGTCTTGAAGAGGTAGCTGAAAGAATGCTATGTATGTTTAGAGTGGCATGAGTCTCGCGAATGGCATCTGGGTTCAGCGCGGCAAACTGGGATGAATTGCCTGACAGCAAGTATGGTGGCAACGCTTGAAGTTTCTGCTTGGTAAGTTGGCATGCAAGCTGTGTTGGATTGGCAAGAATAAGATCGCTTAAAATAATTAAGGTTTTCGTGCTTTAAATTTCGTTTTGACTAAAGTATGTAGCAAAATTTCCACAAGTCTGTTTAGGCAACTTTCAATCAAATCGCTGACTCACATCATTGTGCAATTTCAAACAATCTGCGATTTGCAAAATTCTAGCTCGCAAAGACTGCCCATGTCGACATCGGGGGGCATCTGCCTGTCACTGCAAGCCAGTACGATGTGTCCGGAGTTTGCAAGTGAGCTCAGGCCTTTTCTATATGGAAACTCATTGGCCTCAAACTTTAAATCTTTAGATTACAAGGCATTCATCCAGGCTGGAGTGCCAATCACGACCATTTCGGCCTTTGACAACTCCGTCCAGCAAGGGTACGGATTAGCATTCAAAGATATTGTCACGAGAAGCACGTCTGGAGGGTACAATTGCAAAGGATGGAAAGGTGAAAACCTCCGCTATATGCACTCAGTCCTGTGCGCGTACTACGTGGGATTGGGCTTCCAGTATGGTGCTGCAGGATCATCGACTCCATGCAACTCTGGCACACCCCGGCTACTGTCGTTGTGTTCATCCAGCTTTGATGCATTTGCAAACTCTTGGGATGCAATTATGGACGACAACGCGATTTGCCCTACTGGTGTTTCTCCGTCATCTCAACGTTACAAAGCGATGTTGGTGAATGCGAAGAGGTATGCCTCTGGCGACCCAACCTGTATGGCGGGCGTGTTGGAAGAAAATTACCATTGCGGTACGTGCGATCTCTCGCTCAACTCGTCCTGGCGTCATCGGTCACTTCTCAAATAGGGTTTCAGTCTTCAGGAGAAGCAACGGAATTTTGTGCAAACCCGAACAACGTGGCTGCTAATGCGTGCTGCGTGCAGTTTTTGCCTTCTTCGGCTCAAGTTACAACAAGCGTTATTTCCACATTGAGTGCTCTGCCCAACTTGCCTCTTTCCGCGACAAGTACGAAAGCACTTCCTGTAATAAGTTTTACAGTATCGACCGGAGATGCGGCGTTGCCACTACCGTCGAGTTTGGAAATGTCTTCACTGATTCCAAGCACATTCTTCACAGCCCCGAATGCGGGGAATATCAACATAGCCCCTCTTGCATCACCGCCAATGACTTCTTCAAGCCAGGAATCATCTACGACAACCTCCTCCAGTCCCAAAACTTTGGTTGTCGGACTGATCGTTGGATTCGTTACAGTTACCGTCGCTGTTCTTGTGGCCGCTGGTGCGTTTTACCTTCGACGCAAGCGAGATGAAGGGAACTCCGACTTTCCCGATGGGCTCAAGCTTTCAAAAATAATGATCAATGGATCTTTCACGCGATTGAAACAGACGACGCCTTTGACAGCCGACGCTGCCGAAATCGGAGTCACGGACTCGTCGCCTTCTGCACATCAAAAATATCAATCAACATCTCGCAATGAGCAGCAACGGGAGCATCAGAATGTCTGCATTGCCGCACTCAGTTTTATTCCTAAACTTCACGATGAAATTTCGATCGAGGTTGGAGACAAGATCGCGCTTTTGCAGATATTTGATGATGGATGGGCTATGGGTTACTCCTTCCGCGTGAAACAAATTGGTATTTTTCCGCAGGAATGTCTTTTTGAGCCAGGCGCAGCCACTACTAAGTCTCTGAAAGTGGAGCGCGTGTCCAGCTTGAATAATTCTTCTAGAAGCACAACTTTAGAATCTTTGAGTGCTTGTTAGATATTATGACCATAAACAAATATTCCGTTTTCCTCACTTTCGTTTGCAACTGTGCATTCCACCAACATGAAAGTTTCTGTATACCGGTATGCGAATTGAGGAAGGAAGGCCCTATGTTTCCAATCCATCGGTTTAAGAATCGAGGATAAGATGATTGATCAATTTTTACCCTCCTCAACCCACAATCAGCTGTTTGTTTGTTTGATTAAATCCCTTTTTCAAACGGGTGAGGCAGTTTCGGCAAGGCAATTCAGAAAAATCTAAAGCTTCCCATTCAGGGTCATGTCTAAATCAGCTGTCTGCCTCTCGTTGCAGGGCAGCATATGTTCGGAGTTTGCAGGTAAGCTCATAGATATCAGCAACCAACGCTGACAAGAATGATACCTTTTAGATTACAAAGCTTACATTCCCGCCGGATCAACAATCTCGTCCATTACATCTTTCGACAACTACGTGCAACAGAGTTACGGACCAGGCTTTAAAGACCTTGTCACACGAAGTTCGAACGGCGGTTACAAATGTAGTGGATGGAACGGTGAAAATCTGCGCTACATGCACTCAGTCGTGTGCGCGTATCATGTAGGCTTGGGCTTTGCATATGGCGCAACAGGATCATCAACTCCATGTAACTTTAACGTGCCTCGACCCTTTCCGCTGTGTGCATCGAGCTTTGACGCATTCTCGTCTTCTTGGGATGCAATCATGAACGACCACGCACTCTGCCCCGCAGGAGTGTCAGTGGACTCCCTAAACTACAAATCCCTTTTGATGACTGCAAAGGCACTCGCCTCTGCGGATGCTGCCTGCCTGGCGGGCGTGCTGGAAGAAAACAACGATTGTGGTTTGTGATATTCCCGCGCAACCCATCCCATGGCATAATTAGTCGCAACAAACAGGGTTTCAAACTGCAGGAGAAGCAGCGGCTTATTGTGCGAGCCCAAGTAACGCAAATGGAAATGCATGCTGCGCCCAGTTCTTACCTTCGCCGGCACTTGCCACAACCAATTCTGTTGCAATGGTAACCCCTCCAATGGCAAGTATTGAAGCCTCGACTGGTCATGTCGCGTTACCATCGACGTCCAATCCTGCAATTACTACTCAAATTTCTAGCAAGATCACGACAGGCCCAAGTGACGGGGATGTCAGCATTGTCCCACTTCCATCTACACAGGGTAGCGTTGCCAATCTGGAATCGCCTTCAATGACATCGTCCGGCACTAGAGCTTTGGTTGTGGCATTGATCGCCGGTGTTGGGACCCTTGTTGTCGTAATTGTCGCAGCAGCTGGTGTGTTTTATTTTCGACGCAAGAGGGCTCAACGAGTGTCTGAGGTCACCGTTGACTTCGTTACCTCCCAAAACACGGCCAATGGCAGCTGGAAACAAGCGAGTCAGATAAAGATTTTGACTTCCAGCACTGCTGAAGGTAACAGTGCACACAGCAATGGGGAGACTCTCACTGCGTTGAGCGACTTCAACCCGCAGCTGTCAGATGAGATTCAAATCAAAAGACATGACAAGATCACTGTGGATCATGTTTTTGACGACTTATGGGCACTAGGATTCAACCACCGTACTATCAAAGACGGAGTCTTCCCTCTTGCTGTCTTTTCTAGCCCAGAGAATGACGTGTTCAAGAGGCTTTATGCGAAACGCATGAGCAGTATCCATGGCTTGGGAA
The DNA here is from genome assembly GCA_025201725.1 of Chytriomyces sp. MP71. NCBI lineage: Eukaryota > Fungi > Chytridiomycota > Chytridiomycetes > Chytridiales > Chytriomycetaceae > Chytriomyces > Chytriomyces sp. MP71. The sequence continues at coordinate 10,722 of MU614759.1, forward strand.
AAATCGCTCCTCCTGTGGCCATAAAATCGGATGCGCGAGCGACGCCCGTCTCCAATCAAAACCGACGACATCAGGGAACACTAAACCAGCGAGTCTATTCGGCCTTATATAATTTCACTCCCGAGATTCACGATGAACTTCGAGTCAAAGCAGAAGACAAGATCGCCGTCATACAGACTTTTGATGATGGCTGGGCTATGGGATACTCGTTTCACTTGAACCGAGTCGGGATTTTCCCACAAGGATGCCTTTTTGGGGAATATCAAGGCGCGATAGAGGCTTTGAAGAAGGACCGAGCATCTAGTCTTCATTACTCTTCTCAAAATGTTGTCTTGGACCTAGACTAAGGCAACAGCCTCATTGTCCTCCGCTTGCCCTCACTTCTTGATATTTTTTTCGGGACCTCTCTTCTTCTCTCCTTGAACCATGTAGATTAACCCGGCCGTAGTAAACTTACCTTGTGACCGAAACATAGTTAAAAAGGTTTTGATTAAATCGACTTCTGTTGAAATGTGTTTGGACCACAGGCAATTACGAAAAATCGACACCCCTTCCACCCTCAAGCTCATGTCGAAGTCAAAAGCCATTTGTCTCTCGTTGCAGGGCAGCATATGTCCGGAATTTGCAAGTGAGTTCAGTCTTCTGCTACAACAGCCAAAGGTCACCAACCGTACCTCGTTCAGATTACATGGCCTTCATTCCTGCTGGATCACCAATCTCCAACATAGCCTCTTTCGACAACTACGTGCAACAGAGTTACGGACCAGGCTTTAAAGACCTTGTCACACGAAGTTCGAACGGCGGTTACAAATGTAGTGGATGGAACGGTGAAAATCTGCGCTACATGCACTCAGTCGTGTGCGCGTATCATGTAGGCTTGGGCTTTGCATATGGCGCAACAGGATCATCAACTCCATGTAACTTTAACGTGCCTCGACCCTTTCCGCTGTGTGCATCGAGCTTTGACGCATTCTCGTCTTCTTGGGATGCAATCATGAACGACCACGCACTCTGCCCCGCAGGAGTGTCAGTGGACTCCTTAAACTACAAATCCTTGTTGATGACCGCCAAAATGCTTGCATCCACTGAAGCAGGCTGCGTTGGGGGCGTACTAGAAGAAAACATCGAGTGTGGTTTGTGCGATCTCTCACTCGATCCAACGAGAGTCTGAATCACTTTCCAAATAGGGTTTCAGACTGTAGGAGAAGCAATATCATTTTGTGCGAATCAGGCCAACGTGGCAGTCAATGCGTGCTGCGCACAGTTTTTACCATCCGCGACTCCTGTCGCCACAAGTGAAATTACAACTATGGTTTCTCCAATGACAAGTCTGTCAGTATCAACTGGAAATGCAGCGTTACCAGCAACTGCAGTTATTGCAACGACATCCAGCACATTCGGGACGATTCAAAGTGACGGGAGTATCAACATTGCGACTCTTCCGACTGCGGAAGGTACTGCTGCAAATCAGGAAACGGCGTCATCGACATCGCCCACTTCCCGAAATTTATATGTGGGAATCATCACCGGAGTTGCCGCCTTTGTCCTCACCGTTCTTGCGGTTGCCGTAGTGTTTTATCTGCGACGTACGCGAACAAGGAGGGACTCGGTATTACCCAGCGACAGCTTTAAGATTTCAAAAATCATGGTCAATGGCACCATGATGCGACTGAACATCGGCGCGGCAGCTGCTGAGGAAAAAGGGCAGGGAGAAATACTCACTGCATTAAGTGACTTCGACCCACAATCACCAGATGAAATTCAAGTCACAAGACGCGACAAGATCACCGTCGACCATGTCTTTGACGACCTTTGGGCGACCGGGTTCAACCATCGGACCATCGAAAATGGCGTTTTTCCTCTCGCTGTCTTTTCTCCCCCAGCTTATGAGAGACTTTTTGCAAAACGAGTGAGCAGTATCGATAGGTCGAGAAAAAGTGTGCCACCACCTGTCCCCCCAAAAGATGTGATCGAACCAACTGTCCCAAAGCAGCAGCAGCAGGAGCAGCAGGAGCAACATGAACAACAGCAAATGAAACGAAACCAGCAAGTCTATACTGCCATATACAATTTCATTGCAGAACTTCCGGATGAAATTCCTGTTACAGCAGGAGACAAGATCAACGTGATGCAGAACTTTGACGATGGCTGGACGATGGGGTACTCATTCCGTTTAAACAAAGTAGGGATACTTCCACAGGGTTGTCTTGTTGGTGACCTGCTAGAACAAGGCTTGTCCAACGATGAGTATCAGGCGCAAAATCGTGTATCCAGCTTGCATTATTCTTCTTCGAACACCACCGTTCTGGATTTAGAGTCAACTGAAAGTCACGATTGAGTTTCGTTCTCTTTGCTGCGGGTTTTCTCATTTTGGCCTTCTCCCGTTTCTCGGTTCGCTGTTGTATGTAGAATTCTTTACTGTTAATAAAATATACATGTTTCTGTAAATTTGGGAGCCCAGTGAGCGCCAGTCAGAAGGAAGCAAAATAAAAAAAACGTAATTACTGAAAATAATGTTCAGGGAATATTCATGTAGTTCTGCGCAGTAGGGTGCAGGAATTTCTTTGAAACGCTACCCGATCCAACAAGCGAGAGATGGATGAACTGGATGTGACGGCTGAAGCGCCTGCCGACACACGGGGACAAGCGCACGCGGCCACAGACGACGAGTGCGGGCCACTTCTAGTGCTGGATCCGTCGAAGCCGCATCCCCTCGAAGTCAAGGCGTGTCCCGAGTTCTTCGTGCGCGCGCTGACAGACGCAGACACCGCCGCAAACAAGACCAACGCGGCGCCGCCAAACCCGCGCTCGCTCGCAAACTTGAAGAAACGTGGAACCAAAAAGGCAGCTAAAAGCGACCAGAAACCATCCCAGCAAAACATCAAAAACGCACAACGTTACCTGCTTATACGCAACACCATCGTGGCGGAGTGGGTGCGCATCAAGCCGAAGTATCTCGTAAAGTCAGGTTGCAGGCACCTGCTCAAAGGCCACGGCGACGTCCACGCAATCTCGCGTGTTCACGAGTTTCTCGAGCGCATCGGCGCAATCAACACGAACGCAGACATGACGGGCGTTCGCTCGTCCTCGCTTACTTCACACGTGTTGAAGCGTATGCGCGGGAGTGATGCGGTCGATGGCGACGACGCGGAGGACGAAAGCGACAACAGCGGATGGCTCACCTTCTTCAAAGGGTGAGTCGCCTAGATTTTCGACCTGTGATCAAAGGCGCGCCGCGAGAGTTTGATACGGGCCCCCAGAGCGCACGAGAAATCTTGATGTGACGCGACTGATCGTCTCGAAATCATTAGTGACACGGTAAAACGCGCCCGACGCGTACGAAATAGTCGAGGAGAATGGGTAGACGAGAGTGATCTGCGGGATGGAAGAACAATTGTGCATGGTGAAGACGGGAGACCCATCTCTGATGATGAGGGTCCTGCCCTCACTGCAGCCGAAATTCAAGAAGAAAGGCGCCTACTCCTCAAGAACGCGAAGTATTTCACGGACGAAGAACTCATAAAAGGTACGATTGTCTGTTTTATTGTGCTTTTGTAACTAACCGATTCTCTCAGTGGACCCATCCTTGCTCAAGCGAAAACGGAAACAGCTTTCTCAACATTTTTACCACTATGGCAATGATGATGGCGACATGAACGAATTCCGACTTATACCACTAGAGAAATTCAAGTGCTCGTTTCAGGTAGACCAGGTAGTTCAACCTCCGTCAGGCATCTCAGAAGCTACCCCTCCATTCCGCGTATTGGTAGATTCAAATGTTCAAGTAAGAACTATTCGCGCAATGAAACAAAAAAAAAGTGATATTTCTTGCCTTCGCAGATGGTGATCGACTTCCACTCCCATCTCGCCGACACAGAAATCATTGGCCTCCTGGGCGGCACCTACGACCCGCTCGAAAAAATCCTGTATGTCAACGAAGCCTACCCGTGCAAGAGCATTAGCACCACAATCCAGTGCGAGATGGACCCCGAATCCGAGGTCAAGGCGCACATCCATTTCGCGAGCCGGAACAAGGTTGTTGTGGGCTGGTATCATTCGCACCCAACGTTTGACCCCAATCCGTCTATTCGCGACATCGAGACGCAAACAGACCATCAGCACTTGTTTTTGAGGGAGGGAGATGGCGTAGAACCTTTTGTCGGGGCGATTTACAGTCCCTACGATTCTACGGTGGAGGGCCTTGTCAGTCGGAGCGAATGGATGTGCGTTGGGGAGCGACTGTCATCTAGCGGGAAATATCGTTGAGTTCGAACCCCGATTTTAATTCAGTTTGTTCGTCTACTGAAGTGTCGACAGGGCTTCCGTATGCATGTGAAACCACAATCGTCCCAGCCACATCGTTGCCCAACTCTGTCTTGAAGCAAATGTTTGACCTCGTAGACGAATACAAAAATAATGAAACGTTGAGTCCTGCGGTTGTACCTTGCGCCTTCCTTCCCGACTAACGAAATGTGATAGCCGCGTCGACCTCTCTCATGCATACAAATCCGAAACAACCAAACTGGACAAACTTGTTGGATCACTTCAGATTCATGCCTTTACCTGCATTGATTTGGTGGGGGGGAGTAGCACCGGGGATGTTGGAGATGTCATGAAGGCAGCAGAGGAGTTTGTTAGCAAAGTTAGGGAAAAGCTTCTTCAGGAGTTCTCTGCAAGCAATGTTCCTCGGAAATAGATGTTTGATAGACAGCACTCGATCACCTTTGTTTCGTCAAAATATCGATATTGAAAAAACACACTGTCTCGCTTTAGAAGCCTCTGTCCACCACCGCACTTAAGATTGTCGCATAAGAGTCCCATGCCAACACGAGCGCTCCAATACCGAAAACAATGAAATGCAAACTCAGGCTGACTACTCCAACGTCCGTGCCCAACATTTTGGGCGCATACACGCTCCAGACCATCAAGTGCCTCCTGAAGTGTCCAGCCAATGCAGTCGCGCTAAAGCCCCACACCCCAACCCCAATCGCAGTTCCAATCAAGAATACGGCGCCAACTTCTTGCACCATCCGTGACTCTAAAGCACCGCCGGCAAGTTTACGTTTCCAAAGGGCAAGCAGGGGAAGAGAAAGCAAGCTCAAGATGGGCCCTCCAAACGTGTTGAAATTCATCATGATGGGACTGAGGATCCAACTAACTTCGAAAAGGCCAACAAACGAGAGCTCCCACTGAATACTTGACATGGTGAACTGGTGGCCAGTTGAGAAATATGTCTGCTGTCCCACAATCAGGAGAACAACACTGAAGATAAACAGAAGGCTGAAAGGTGCCGCCTGCCCATCATCTAAGGTCTCGGCAAGGCGCCACGATCCCTTCCCGTGCGCATCCGTCTTTGCATACTCTTGAGCCACAGCTTCATCCCGCAAGATAGAGAACAGTTCCACCAGCCCAACAATTTGAAGCATTGATGCCCCCAGCATGACTCCCCCCATGGGCTTCTGAAACATACACAGCACCAAATACACGCATCCCAAAAAAGCAAGATAACTGGCTCCAATCGGGTTCCCCAGCCCCAGTAACACCTTGTACTTAGCCTTCACACCATCCCCTAACAACTCCTCCTTCCGCGTCACAGTGGTCGTCCCCATACACGTGGGTTCGCTAGCCCACACGTAGAGCGACACAACTCCTGCAGCCAGAAACAGCGTCTTGGCCCAATAAATCTTGAGGGGAATCATGAAGGCCCACGCGCCAACAAACTGTTGATACCCCTGCAGTGTGTCCAGCACCCAATAGAAGAAGGAGACACAGAGACCCGCGGGCACGACACGGGTGGCGAGGAATTGGCCGGTACCGTGGAGGCTGTCTGTTTTTTCGAGCGCGCGGCGGACAGCGATCAGGACGGCGGGAATCATGGCGAGGAGGCCAAAGACGGCGGTGGGGCTTGCGACAGAGGAATTAGGGAGCGCGTTGAAGGTTGGGGAGCAGGTTTGTGCCTTTTCCTCGCGGCAGATTGTTGACAGCGCCTTGAAGCGCGTCAGTGTGATAAAGGAGACGGCATGGACGAGGAGAGTGTTTCTTGCATCGGTACGTTTCGCGTTGAAGGCAATGAAAATAATGAAGACGCCGAAAGTCTGAAGCAGATGCAATGTCACAGACTCTTCGTAGATTGTAAAGCTGTCGGAGGCCGGTACACCGACCCATGACGCCAAAAGTGATATTGCCAGAATCCATTGTGTAAGATTGATCCATCTATATGACGAATGTTTCATTTTGACCGCATAGCGGTGGGTCCCGCCCATCTCAACAACTGAGACAGCAAAAAAGCCAGCCATCGCCAAAACAGATCCCAAGAAGGCAGCCTCATGTGATGGGGTCAATACAGACTCCACCCCATCTGAAGGCAACCACTCTACCACTCTTTTGACCACATCGGTACTTGGTGCCAAGGCAGCTCCGAGTAACCCCAACCCAACAAATGCAGCCATGGACAGCACAGAAAATCCTCCCGCTGTTATCCACCAACGCCATGTCACAAAGCATCCGAACGCGATCGTTACGGCGAACGTTCCGACCCCCAAGATAATCAATGGAACATCAAAGCGCGCCCAAACGCGCCGTGCCGACATTAGGGACATTCTCGTAAATTTCATATACTGAATGTAGACGTGCCTCAATTCCTCCGCGTCGGTAGCCGAAATTGCAGCCGCCGCATTTCCGGAAAGTGTGCCGGCCACTCTCTCAAAACTCGCCTCAGCCTCGTTGAAGAGGACCGTGAGCTTATCCAAAGAAAAATCAGCCGCCATTCCCTGCCGGCTGTATTCATCCAAATACGTGTGCATTTGGACCGCATTCGCCCTCGCCACACGCAGAAGCCCCGAAACCCCATCCGCACCGTAAAAAAGCTCCGGAATCACGCTACCAAGGTTCCCAAATGGGATCGGCACTCCCAACAACGCACTAAGCGTGGGCACTAGGTCAATCTGAGGCAGCGTGCGGATACCGTCGCGGAAAACGAACGGTTCCCCGAGCTCGCGTTCGAGACTGTCCAGGTCCATGAGGAGGTTTTGCAGCGCCACGTCACCGGGGCTGCGCGGTGCAGGCAATAGTGCCTGTTTACTATATAGAAAGAGGGCCGCGTTGACTTCATTTTCGCTGTCGCCGCCGTGGTCGCCTTTGGGGTCCATTCCATGGTCTCCGAGGACCACCACAAGTGTGTCCTTATCCACCGCATCGAACACGTGCGTTAGCCATCCATTTACTTGTCCGAGTTTCTCTAGCATGGGGACGGTGTCGGGGCCGAAGGAGTGTCCCACGTGATCGACGCCTAAAAAGTGCGCGACAGCGAGATCCCAGTCCCCTTTCTCACCGTCCAGTAGTGGGAAAAGGTGCTCGATACATCCATTGTCAACTGTGTGAAGGTCCTGCACGTTGAAAGACGGGTACGGATGGGATTCATTGAATTGCGTAGGAAAGAGGCCGACCCAGGTGTCATCACCCATGAAGAGAAGACGTCTTCCCTGCGCGTTGAGTTGGGAAATTAAGTTGTCTTCGGCGATCGCGCTGCTGCCAAAGTTGGAGCCTGCATCTACGAATCTATTCTATTGATGAGTGTCTGTTTCGTTCGCATTGTGATCAGCGCTCACGTTGGCAAGGTTCCCGTGACTAGTGCCTTCAGCCTCTGTAAGGTGGTGGTTGGAGGATCTGCCCTCGCACGAAAAAGAACGGATCCCTGTGGCTCCGACATCAATTTGTGGTGTAAGATGGGCAACTTATTTTTGTAGTAGCTTTCGGCGTCGGGTTTTGTGGATGCGTCGAACTGGGCAAAGTCGAAGCGGAGGGCGTCGATGAGCACGACGAGGGCGCGTTTGAAGCGCGGCTGCTGCGCTGACGCGAGCGGAGTAATGTTTGGAAGCTCCGAGCGCGAGAGCAGAAAGCCGCTCTGTGGTTGGGAGGAAGATTCGCTGTTTACGCGATGCAACGAGAAGCAAACAGAGACCAACGCACGCCAAACAGTGCAATGCTCGTGACTTGAAGACACAGAATCGCTGCCATTGCGCAAAACAGACGCCCAAAGTGGTACAGCGCGGGTCGCACTTTCGTGAGTGACGGCAGAGTCCCGGTCGGATCAACCGCATCTTTGGCGTCCAGCTTCGCCCCGGTTTTTGAGCGAGATCGTGGACGGGAACGCGCTGCCGGTGCTGCCACGTTGGCTGACTGCGTTGGCCCTGGTCGGCGCTTCATCACCCCCTTATTTAAATCAGCCAACACGACAAAAGTGCTTTCTTCACTATGGACCTCGCATTTTCCTTTGTTTCCTTTTTCCTATTCGCTGACGATTTAAAGTTGGTCAAACAACCAAGTAACGTACGATTTTGAAATTCAGGGAGCTCACCCAATCCTTTCGCGATGAGTTGCTTTGGGGGTGTTTTGCAAAGCATTTTTTGTTCCATTGACAGGACGCGCCAGACGCTTGTCGCTTGGTCGCGTCAGGTGGCTTGTCAATGCGGCGGAGAAATGGTGCCCCTGAATTTTCCCGGACGTGAGTAATATTCCAGAACACAGACACATGGGAAAGCGGACCGCTGCCAACCCGTCGCTGCCGTCGCCGCCATCCGAGAGCAGCGAAGCGTCTATGAGGCGACGGCATGGCCATGCGGACGCCGCGAACGAGCACACCGTGAAAGAGGGCGTGAAGAGGCAGGTCCTCTTGAACGGAAGCACGAGCGACGACGACGACTCGTCCGAGGCCTCTTCGCTGTCCTCGAGCGAATGGAACTCCGTGGAACCTTCTTCCCCTTCTTCCGCGTCTTCTGCTACTCAGTCGAATCCAGGTCTGCGCCGTAGCTCGTCCTCGTCGCAGCTCGCGCTCAGAGAACATGGCGCACGCTCCATCCAACCACGAGGCCGCATCTCCGTGTCAGTTGGGTCACCAGTCAGTGGGACGAGCAGCGCGCCTACTCTTGCACTGGATCGCGAGCTGGAGGGTGCGGATCTGGTGGCTCACACCAAAACAAGAAGGCAGCATAAGGCATCCATCCGGCTCGAGGTCAGGAAACGATCAGCAGACAAAAAGAAAGACAAGAAAATGCTCAAAAATAGGAGTCCTTCCCGCATGGAGTCGCGTCTCTCGTTGCTCTTCTACCTGCTTCGATACCCGCTCTTGATTCTGATCCTGCTCGTCGTGCTCCTCGACTTGATTGCACTCTCCCTTGTTCGTCTTTTTGTCAGCATCTACGAATCAACTGTGATTTGGCACGGTCAGCAAAGGAAGCTGTGGAAAACTTTGCGTGCATCGCGAACTTTCAGCGAATGGCGAACCAACGCGGAACGATTGGACAGCTTCATGAAACACGACCAATGGCGTCTCGAAGATGACACGCAGCAGCTCTACAATGCTGGCTTGGTGCGAAGGTCCATCCGAAAACTTCGTGAGGCCAGGATGAAGGATTCGGATCCCCGCGAGGTCATGAAGCATCTTTCGCATGCATGCAAGAAGAATCACGCTGGTAGTATGAATGAAGGACTCTTCACGAATTCGTATGTGGGAACCAAGGCAGATGTTGAAGACTTTTTCGCAGAGGTCGAAACGTCCATCAAGTATGTGACTGCATCAAAGAACGTGACTTCAGAAGAGAAAAGTGTGTTTTTTAAGTCTGTTTCACGGAACTTTGGGTACAGGACCTTTTGAAACTCCGCTTCCGCTTAGATCTAACCTTCTCGTATTCCAGTCGGACTGCACTGTCTCTGAGCGGAGGAGGAAGCATTACATACTATCACATGGGTGTGCTCAAAGCCTTGTTTGAACAAAACTTGTTACCTGATGTGATTTCTGGCACTTCAGGAGGCTCCCTGCTTGCAGGTTTGAATTTGCGAAATTTCTGCGATGTATCCCATACTCATCTACATCAACTCTAACAGCCATCGTTTGCACGCGAACTGATGAAGAACTTCGACAAGACAAGATTTTTGATCCTGCCGTGATGGCACCTCAATTCACAATCATGAAAGACTCCTGGATGGCGCGTTTCCAGCGTCTCTTTTCTGAAGGGTACTTGTTTGACGTCAATCGCGGCTTTGAGAATGTGGGCGAGCTGACGAAGGGTCACATGACGTTTCTGGAGGCGTATCAAAAGACGGGACGAGTTCTCTGTATTACTGTCACACCGGATGAAGCAAATACCACAACACCTTCAAAAGTTTTGAATTTCATGACGGTGAGTATGGTGTCGGTTTGCCTGCTCAAGAAAGTCTGACCACCTTCGCGGTCTCAGGCTCCCGATGTGATCATATCCTCAGCCGTATGTGCGTCCTGCGCTTTGCCATGGGTGTTGCCTTCAACTCGGTTGCTCTGTAAAACGGAGTCCGGTGAGTATGTAAAATGGAAAGGGTCTGGAGTACGCTGGCGCGATGGATCCATCCGGTCTGACGTGCCTGACCTGTCCATGCTCAACGTGTCCTTCCACATTGTCTCTCAAGTGAATCCGCACATCACTATTGTAAGTTTCGCATTGTCTCACCGACTAGTCCCACTGGGTACCTGACTCCCTCTCGTGTAGTTCTTCTACGAATCCCAGGGCTCCCCCGGCTGCCCTACACCACATCGCGGCGGCCGCGGCTGGCGCGGCGGTTTTCTCGCCTCGAGCCTCATTCATATGCTAGACCTGGACCTCAAGAAGTGGTTGCGTCTGTGCAAGGACCTTCGGCTACTGCCTGCTATTGGGGAGACAGACGTGAGTCAGGTGTTTCTGCAGCAATTTGAAGGGAGCGTTACGGTGTTGCCGGCGAGCTCGAACGTATTGGCGGATTGCATGTACATTTTGCGGGATCCTACTAAGGAGCGGCTCGTGGATTACATTCGACATGGGGAACTAAAAACGTGGCCCAAATTGGGTATGATTGGACACAAGGTTCGGATTGAGAAGCTGATCAAGAAGGGGAGGCAGGATAGTTTGCCCGCAGCTATGAAAACGGCAGGTATGAGGAGGTACAGCGCAACGGACGATCATGTAATCACTGATTTCTTTGAGGACCTTTAATAAAGATTGAAATATAGGGAATCTCAGTCCAGAAAGAGTCGATAGGGCAGCGCAAAAGACAGAAAATAATTCAACAAAGCGAAAAGCACAATACAGTGAAGAACTTGCTACTCTTCATTTTTCCCTCGCATTTTCTCCCCCACACTCAAAATACGAGCATTGCCAATACTCAGAGCACCCCCATTTATGATGGAGTGCCTCCGACAGCATTGCGGTAGCAACGTGCACAGTTGGCAACAAGGTGAGCGTAGTGCGACGAACAGAGCGAAAGTGCATTACAACTATATCAAAGTCATGGCCTGCAGACCATGCTGTTGAATATCGCACGTATGACTAATATTAGTGTAAGAATGACAACAACTGAAATAATCTGATTGGTGATGAGGTTAGCCTTTGATCAGACTTCTGTCAATACGGAATGCAAGCACTGTATATAGATTGAAGAGCTGGTGAGCACAGACGCAATCCGGATTCGGACTTCATTGCGAATCTTTTCTGATAACTCACTCATTAAAAGTCGCACGCTCGTTTCGGTTGTGGGCAACGATGATTGAAAGAAATGAATGGTCGTATGTGTTGGTTAGCAGCTCGTCGTTTTGTGCCGTGCAAAACGTGATTGGCCAAGGGAAAAAGATTCCTTCCAAATCGAGACGGACGGAAAATGAGGTACGATCAACTGCCTCGCCTTCAACGCGGGTGATCGAAGCCACGTCAATCACAGAGAAATTATCCAAGTCCAAAGCGGGCAATGCGGGAACCAGATGGGCGCAAAGTTTTGGGAAGTCGTAGCCGACGAGCACGGAATCAATGAGCAGGGCGCATACGTGGGAGACTCGGATCTGCAGCTAGAAAGAATCAACGTGTACTTTAGCGAGGTATCCGGTCGGCGATATGTTCCGAGGTGAGACCCATGTCATGCTTTTTGAAAGAGGGTGTCTCCCACGATGTCACCGTGACACGATACCCTTGAACTCAATGACCATTTCCCCCCAAAAATCGAAAAAAATATTGCAGAGCGATTTTGGTGGATCTCGAGCCTGGAACGATGGACACAATTCGTGCGAGTTCCTATGGAAAACTCTTTCGCCCAGACAACTTTGTCTCTGGGCAAAGCGGCGCCGGAAACAACTGGGCGAAAGGATATTACACGGAAGGAGCAGAATTAATTGATCAAGTTATGGATATTGTTCGCAAAGAGGCAGAGTCGTGCGATTCATTACAAGGATTCCAAATTACGCACAGCTTGGGGGGCGGCACGGGATCTGGCATGGGTTCCTTGATGGCCTCTAAGATTCGTGAAGAGTATCCTGATCGAATGATGGCCACTTTTTCTGTTGTCCCCTCTCCAAAGGTCTCGGACACAGTTGTGGAACCTTACAATGCGACCCTCAGCATCCACCACCTCGTTGATAACTCGGACGAAACGTTCTGCATTGACAACGAAGCCCTGTACGACATTTGCTGTCGCACTCTAAAACTCTCCAACCCAAGTTACGGCGACCTCAACCACCTCGTCTCTGCCGTCATGTCCGGCGTCACCACCTGCCTTCGCTTCCCCGGCCAACTCAACGCCGACCTCCGCAAGCTCGCCGTCAATATGGTCCCCTTCCCCCGCCTGCACTTCTTCATGGTCGGCTTCGCGCCCCTCACCTCCCGCTCCAGCCAGAGCTACCGCCAACTCACCGTGCCCGAACTCACCGCGCAGCTCTTCGACGCGCGTAATATGATGGCCGCATGCGATCCGCGCCACGGGCGCTATCTCACTGTCGCGGCCATCTTTCGCGGCCGCCTTAGCATGAAGGAGGTCGAGCACCAGATGCTCAACGTGCAGCTCAAGCACAGTAGCTATTTTGTGGAGTGGATTCCGTCCAACTGCAAGACGGCCGTGTGTGACATTGCGCCGCGCGGGCTCAAAATGAGCGCAACGTTTATTGGAAACAGCACCTCAATTCAAGAACTCTTTAAGCGTGTGCAGATTCAGTTTTCGGCCATGATCCGGCGGAAGGCGTTCTTGCATTGGTACACGGGAGAAGGCATGGATGAGATGGAATTTACGGAGGCGGAAAGCAATATGGCGGATTTGGTTAGTGAGTACCAGCAGTATCAGGAGGTAACGGTGGAGGATGGGTACGACACGCTTCCTACCGGCAAGGAGCCTCGGGTGCGTTGACGGCATGACTCCTTTTTATTTGTTGTTTCGTTCGTTGTTTGGATCCATACAGAGTAGTCAAGTTGTGAACCGTACCCAAACGAGACAGAAGAATAAATTTTTATATATTAATAATAAGTAAATCCACAAAAGTACCATTGGAAAAAACAACATTCAATGATGTACAACGTGAAAGGAAAGGAAAAACTCACGGTTATCAGTGTGAACCATCTGCACGCAAAACACGCCGGACCTTACGCTTGAAAACCATGTAGTACTAAAGGGAGAGAAAAGAGTTGCTGTCAACTTGGGTAAGAAAGAGATAGATGTGGCTTTCCCCGTTCAAAAACTCTTTATTCACCCTCCCGGATATCCGCCGCATCATAGTAAAAAAGCCACTGCCGATTCACCTCCTTTGCCCGCTCACAATTCCACACGGGTATAGAGTACGTAATGGTCACGATTCTCCGCAGGTCTCCACCGTGCAGCCACTTTCCCAACTGGTTCCGTAGCATGCTCAGCCCCTTCGGCAGTAGATACAGCACCAGAACTGTGGCGCCGAGCTCCACCAAGTCGATCTCAAACATATTTGCCTCGATGATCCGCATGAGGCCGTCTGCGTAGCGTGGCGCGACGACGGCACGCAGATGGGCCGCCAAATGCGGGTCGAGCTCGACGCCAACAGTGCGGATACGTGTTCGCGAAGGTGGGGTTGCGGGATTGGAGGCACCGGAGGAGAGAAGCAGCGCCTGCTCAAGCACGCGCCCGTCGCCGCATCCAAGGTCCACCACAACCTCGTCTTTCTCGTCATCAGCACCCACTCTCGCAAATGCAAGGGCTTCGCGCGCCACTTCCACGGTGCACGGCACAAAGGGTGCAATAAAGTCAGTGCCCTCCATTGGAATGCTGTTCACAAGCGTGCGCGGCGCGTCCGTGTGAAGCCGTGCAGTGAATGCAGGCTTCAACGGGTCGTCAGAAAACAGGTCTGCCGAGGCTGGGAGATGCTCGTTGCCATCGAGAGGAGTTGGTGTTGTCGCCGACATTCGGATTGGTGAAAACAAAAACAATCGACTACCAACGCTCATTTCCACCGCGACGGCCTCCACCGCCTCCACCCTTATATTCGCCAAGGTTACGGCCTCCTCCATTGCTTTGAGAGCGTCCACCACCGTAGCCGCCACCTCCGTAAGGGTGAAAACGATCCCCTCCATTGGTTGGCCGAGCACCACCGCGTCCGTCCCTGATGTCCCGTCCATCACGCACATCATGCCCCTGACTATAATGCGGCCCCCTGAACTCCCGACCCCCCACAGAGGGCCTTCTCACCCCCAATCGGGCCTCAATTCCCGCACCCGATGCAGCACCTGACCCCGAGGCCGCAGCCGCTGCCGCCCCAGTAATACTCACGCCCTCCCGCTTGACACCTGCACTCCCTACAATTGAAATCCCTTTCGTGACACACACGTCCAGCAGGTCCCCCGCAACAACGAGCGCGCGCTCGAGCGTCACGTGTTCGTCACTCGCGCGCTTGTGAAGGTTCGAAAGCACGCCAATCTCTTTGCTTTTGTACGGCACGCCGCGGGATCCGGCGCGATCACGGTCGCCCGCGCGGGCATCGCGTCTGTGCTGGGGTACGGATAAGGAGCTGGAGCCGGCGGTAGTGGCGGAGGGTGGGGGTTCGGGGAAGACCGCCTTAAAACTAAGTTTGACTTCTGCGTCGTTGAGCTCGGGCATCGTAACGGAGAGCAGGTGTGCAATTTCTCTGAGAGTGGTGTCTTTCCTGGATGCATTTGTGCGAACATGATTGTGAGTGCATTGCGAATGAATGAAGATGTACAGATATATGGATACCAGGCGTAGAGCAAATGCTCGCGGTCCTTGACTCGGCCAGCCGCGAGATCGACGACATCATTGTGTGCTCCTGATGCGACAAAGACGCGGAGGAGGAAGGGACAAGTCTATGTTTTCAAGTAAGCGAGAAAGCACAATGAATAAGTGAAGTAGTACCTTTTCTCTGTCGATTCTGTGAATCCTTGCGTTGACCACCTGTCCCCTGCGCACCAACAACGGCGCCTTCTTATCCTCTTTCTCGTCACCCTCGCCTTCAGCGCCACCCTCACCGTCTCCGTCCTTGCGCCGGTTGCGGCTGCGGCGCCGGTCATCGTCATCGTCGTCGCTCGCGTCCGCGTCCGAAACGGCCGAGCTGCGGACGCCAACCCGGTCGCCCAACTCTGTGTCCATCTCCGGTTCCGCTTCTGCGTCAAGGGAAACGACGGGAGCGCCCTCAGCCGATTCAATAGGCTCAGTCGGCGCAGTCGTTCCCGCTTGGGTCTCGCCCTCCATTTCCATCGCTTTCTTTTTCCCTTCGTTAAAAAACTATGAACAACCATCAGAACGAACCTTACAAGTTCTTTAAATTAACTTCTAGTCTGACTTTCCTGTCTCCCTTAAGATTCTAGAGCTGAATGTTAACATTCTTCTCCCATTTGCCTCGTCGGACTCGACAATGCCGACAAATCCGACGGTCTCAACACTTTGAAGCTCAGAGCCATTCCGTTTTCACTATGAAAAAAAGCAAAGGCGTGGATGGGATTCTCAATCTATTTGACAAAATTTTCTGGGAAACAAGAGTACGTTGACATCATTTATAAGTACGAGGCGCGTGCTTCATCCTAAGCTGAGCTGAATGAACGGCGTCAAGTTACATAACCTGGTCAGAAAGACAGCAGAAGGTAGACCCAGACTATGACATTTTCAAAAGTTTGTGCCTCATTTAGATTGAATGAGGAAACGAAGGGAAAATGAAGCGAGAAAGTCCCTCGATTATTTCCAGGCCTCCTGTCCAATTTCAACCAACTTCCCACTTTTGATAAACTCCCACGCAGCCTCAATATCCGGTGCCATGTATCGATCCTCATCCCATGCAACAACCCCACATCCCTCCTTCCCCCGCACATACGCATGCACCTTCTCCAATACTCCCACCGTCTTGAGCGGCCGCTGCAAGTCCAACGCCTGACACGCGCACAGCAATTCAATTGCCAACACCTTCTCCACATTCTCCACAACCTCCAGGGCCTTCCGCGCGGCGAACCCTCCCATGCTCACATGGTCTTCCTGCGCCGCGCTGGTGCTGATGCTGTCCACACTCGCGGGGTGGCAGAGCACTTTGTTCTCACTCACAAGCGCGGCCGCAGTACAGTGCGCAATCATGAACCCGCTGTGGAGCCCGCCCTCGCGTACAAGGAACGCGGGCAGGCCGCTCAAGGCCGGGTTCACCAGGCGCTCAATTCGGCGCTCGCTGATGCTGCTGAGCTCGTGGATGCCGATGGCGAGGTAATCGAGGGCTTTGGCGGGGTATTCACCGTGGAAGTTGCCACCGCTGATGCTTTCTTTGGTTGTGTGGAAGATCATGGGGTTATCGGTCGCGCTATTGATTTCGGTCGTGAGGATGCCCTTGGTGAAGGCGACCGTGTCGTTACAGATGCCGTGCACTTGAGGGGTGCAGCGGAGAGTGTAGCTGTCTTGCACCTTTTTGCAGTCATGATGGCTCATGCTGAGCTCGGACTTGGCGCCGTCCGCGAGGACGATCGAGCGGATGCGCCGGGCAACTTCAATCTGACCCGAGTGTGGTCTGGCTGCATGAATCTTGGGATCCATCGGCTTCACGGTACCCTTCAGCACCTCCAGCGAGAGGGCGGTGATAATGTCTGCCGCCTTGCAAGCATTCTCAGCCCGCACCACCGCCTCGGAGCCGAGCGACGTGATAAACTGCGTTCCGTTGATCAACGCGAGTCCTTCCTTGGGGCCCAACACCACAGGCTCAATGCCAAACTCCTTCAACACCTTGGCGGCATCCTCGTACGCGCCCACCTTGGGGTTCCACACCTTTCCATACCCCAGCATGCCCAGGGCAAGGTGACTCAAGGGCGCCAAATCGCCCGACGCGCCCACGGTGCCCTTGACAGGCACGTAACTCAGCGTGCTGTTGTTGAACATGGAAATCATGGTCTTGAGAGTGCTGGGCTTGATGCCAGAGTATCCCTTGCTGAGGACATTCACACGCAAGGCGCTGAGCATTCGGGTGCGCTCGATGCTGAGCGGAGCACCTGTGCCTGCTGCGTGCGAGACAATGAGGTTCTTTTGGAGGTCGGAAAGTGTCTTTTTAGGGATGGAAACGTGGGCAAAGTTTCCGAAACCTGTTTTGATTTTGTGTTTTTTGGGGTAAGGGCGAGGATTCGCGATCAGGTTTTCAGGTGACCAATGAACCGACCACTCAGACTCACCCGTGTTGATACCATAGACGGGGGTATCGTTCTCTGCAATCTCGTCAATCATGTTTCGGCTGAGCTGGACCTGGTTCCAGGCTTCTGGCGTGAGATCAATCTTGAGCTTCCCGTTCGATAGCGCCACGAGCGTCTCGGGCGTCAGTGTCTCGCCATCGAGATAGATTGTGTCCGCGTGCGTCTGCGATGCCATTTGCAGGTGGTCGATGGATAGCAGGATGTTGGTTGAAACAGGCTACTTTTTTTGACTCTTCTTTGGCTTTCCATTTCGGGATTCGAAGGGCGGCGCCGGAACGCAACCGCGGCCAAAACCCTCAAAGCAGAGTGATCCGGGACCTCCCGAAGCTCAGTTCCCTCATCTCCCTCCGATAGTGTTGCCTCATTCATTTGCAGAGCATTCGCGAATCACGTAAAGGAAAGAAAAATAGTGCATGACGGCGAGAAAGTAAGCGAGAAACGACACAAACTCACACAAAACTGGGACGCGACGCAACCCCCATCAAAAAGTACAAGAACATCATGGCAGTCAACCTTGCGGACCGGTACTCTTCAATGTGAGGATTCAGTTCCGACAGGTCAAACAAGGCCACCTAAAATTGCGTGAGACTCCTTCAGCATGAACAAGGGAAATGACAAATAGCATACCCTCGGATTTTTGCCACTCGCAAAACAAATATCCAACGCATCCTTCGCACTCAAACCCATTGGACTAGGAGCAGATACTCCTGGCGCGTCCCCCCCATGCACAGCATCCAAATCAAACGACACAAACAGCTTATCCCCCCCCATTCCATCCAACGTGTCCACAAACAGGTCCTTCGCATTCCCATGCTCCTGAATCGCGTTTAACCACACAATCGCGCCCCCGCTCTCATACACGAAGTCCACATGACTCTGTGCACATTGAGACCCCTGCGCTGCAAACTCCACAAACCGCGTTCCCTCGCCGCGTTGGAAACGCTCGTCCTCGAGCAGCTGGCGGAAGGGCGTGCCACTGTGCACCTCCCCCGCGGCAGTGCGCGGCCGCACGTCAAGGTGCGCATCAATGTTAATGACGCCGATGGAGGTGGATGGGGTGTCGGCGAGGTGGGCGAGGAGTGCGGCGGCGTTGGGATAGGATTGGTCGTTTCCGCCGCCGACAATGAAGGGGATGCTGCCGGCATCGAGGACTTGCTTGACGGCGAGCGTGAGCTGGGAGTGGGCATCTTCAAGGGAGAGGCCTTCCTCGATGAGGCCGTACAGGCCGATTTCGAGGGATCTATTTGTTGTTGCGTCCGAGGGGTTTTGTTGTTACTGAGACACCTCCCATCCTCTGGCCCAAAGGAAGGAAAGAGATACGAACGTTATGTCGATCCCAAGTTCAGGGTTAACTGCGGTGCCCGTGCGCCTTTCTTGGACAAGTTTGAGGAAGGCCTTTGGCCCATCGCGAGCGCCGACTCGGCCTCCGTTGCGCGAAACGCCAACGTCGTAGGGGAAACCAACAATGGTGACGTGCTTTCCAATGCCGGGAACGATGAGGTCGGCGACGCGCTTGTCTGAGAGCAGTCCGTTGGACGCTGTTGTTGACGGGACGGCTGCTCTGGACGGGGTGAAGAGGAGGGGCCTGGACGTGGTGGTGGTTGTTTTGATTGTGGAGGAGACCCCGTCCCTGATTGACGTGACAGTGCTCACGGTCTTCGTGACACGCGACATGATTGAGGGAGGGAGGGTTCGGGATGTCTCGGAATGAGAATAAAAGTTCTGTGCAAATGAGCTCGGCGACAACACCGAACCACTTCCGTCTGCGTCTGCGCAATGCATCCCAGGTTGTGCGCGTGAGTGCCACCCGCGAGGCGTTCAAGCGCGGCGCGGATATGAAGGACCTCTCCATCCTCGCGAAGGCCACCGTCGTCGTGGGAAGCGATGGCAAAATTGCTGCCGTCGACACGGAGGCTGCCCTGTCCAAGCTAGACTGGTACCAGACAGCCACCTTCGATCTCGACGTGGATGCGACGGGGAAAGCCGTACTCCCAGGTACCAAGGATCCCTTGAAGGTGGCAGTAATCGGGACGCGATCCAAACAATCCCATTCCAGGCTTCGTTGACGGCCACACGCACCCCGTATGGGCTGGTGACCGAGTCCACGAGTTTGAGCTCAAGCTCGCAGGCGCTACCTACTTGGACATTCACAACGCAGGCGGCGGGATCGGTTTCACCGTCAACAAGACTCGCGACGCCTCCCAGCAGGAGCTCGAGGCTCTCCTCCGCACGCGTCTCGACCGCATGCTGCGCCAGGGAACAACCCTCGTCGAGGCAAAGAGCGGCTACGGCCTCGAAGCCGAAACAGAGATCAAGATGCTGCGCGCGCTTAAAACGGCGCAGGACACGCATCCCGTCGAGATATCGGCAACTTTCCTGGGCGCCCATTCGGTGCCTAAGGGGAGCACGCCTGCCGAGGCGACAAAGGATGTGGTCGACAAACAGATTCCGGCCGTCGTGACCGCGCGTGACAATGGGGACATTTACGTGGATAATATTGACGTGTTTATGGAGAAGGGGATCTTTGACGGGGAGCAAACAGAGCGTATCTTGGCGAAGGGGAAGGCTTGTGGCATGTGCATCAACTTCCACGGCGACGAACTCAACTACATGGGATCCGGCGAATTGGGCGCCAAACTCGGAGCCCGTGCCATCTCTCATTTGGAAGAGGTCAGTTTCCTCTCGTTCGATCTCCCGTATCGTTTTCGGAAAAGTTGGTGACGCAGAAATCAGATCAGCAAGGAAGGGATCGCCGCCATGGCCGCAAACAACGTTTTTGGTGTCCTCCTCCCTACCACGGCATACATCTTGCGCATTACGCCACCCCCGGCTCGCGAAATGGTTGATTCAGGTATCCTACCGACTCATTATTCTCCATCAAACCAAAAAATCTACAACCCACTCAACATAAAATAAGGTGTCCTCGTGTGCCTTGGCAGTGACTTCAACCCCAATGCACATTGCCTTAGCATGCCCTTCGTCATGAACCTTGCCGCCGTCAACATGCGTTTGACCCTCAGTGAGGCGCTGGTGGCCGCGACACTCAATTCGGCAGGTGAGAATCATTATTTTGTACTCTTCACTTGCTGGTGCCGCTCTGAACTCACTTTTTAAAAAAAGCTTCCCTGAACAAGAGCGACATGCACGGCAGTATCGAGGTGGGTAAGTGGGGGAACCTAGTGGTGGTGGACAACCCAATCTGGACGCATGTCGTGTACGAGATGGTGGATTCGCCGATTGCGGCGGTTTTTGTAAAGGGGAATGCAGTTCCCATGACACGAATTGCGAGCCTTTGAAGCTCTTCTTTGGGGATAACACAGTGACGGCTTCCGTTCTCATTTTCGTTGCATTTCAGCCACCCGAATAAGTGCTGACTAAAGGGTTGTGAAGAAACGCGAGAGATTGGGGTTGTCACCTTCCGCAGGGTGGCTCAATGACGACGAATGAAAAGAGTTCCTGGACAAGGACCGATTTGAGGACGAGCAAAATCGAGCAACAGACACCTGTTTCGGTACATCCCGGAAGCCTGACAGGAGATCGCCTGCGAAAAAGCCATGGGGTCCGTTCCCCCACCTTTCGACTGCCAAAAAACATTACTCCAACAATGAGCGTGCAAGAACTCAGTCTCGGCATCACCGAAAAGTACTATCAGCTCACCACCGAGCAGGTCTTTTGGATCGATCCATCGGTCCCGCATGCCCCCAAGGTATGTCAGGCCTGACCTCATCTTCAATCCCCTCCACTCAACGAAGACACAAACAGAGAACCCCCGCGCTCACAGACGCCGAGCGCAAGCAAGCCGTGCGCAACGCGCTGCGCTACTTTCCCGTAGAGCGACACGCGCTTCTCGCGCCCGAGTTTGCCCGTGAGCTCGCCACATTTGGACACATTTACATGTACCGCTTCCGACCCCGGGACTACGAGATGAAGGCGTACCCGATCAATGAATATCCGGCAAAGTGTATCCAAGGTGAGGAGGCAATGGAGAGCGTTCCCTTTCGTTTTTTTCACCACTGTTTCATTGCTGACGGACGCCCTTCCCCTCTCCATCGCGTGATGTGGAATAGCCGCTGGAATTATGCTGCAGATTCAAAACAACTTGGACAAGGCGGTGAGCTTGCGACTTTGCTTTTTCGTCGCTGAGAACCCTATGACTGTTTCGATCGCTCATCCCTCAGGTGGTAATAGGTTGCTCAATTTCCTCACGAACTCATCACCTACGGCGGCAATGGTGCGTGGAGATTCATCATCCGTGACCCTTCATCTGTAACTCGCTACAAAAACAGGCTCTGTCTTCAACAATTGGGCTCAATACCACCTCACCATGAAGTATCTCAGCCAAATGACAGACGAGCAAACCCTCGTGATGTATAGCGGGCACCCGCACGGTCTCTTCCCCAGCACGCGAGACGCACCACGCGCCATCGTCACCAACGGCATGGTGATTCCCAACTACAGCAGCCGCGCCGACTATGACCGCATGTACGCGCTTGGAAACAGTCAGTTTGGGCAGATGACGGCAGGAAGCTACTGCTACATTGGGCCGCAAGGGATTGTGCACGGAACCACGATTACTGTCATGAATGCGGTGCGCAAGTATCTGAACACGAATGATATGGCTGGGAAGGTTTTTGTGACGGCGGGCTTGGGTGGTATGTCGGGGGCGCAGCCAAAGGCAGCCGTGATTGCGGGGGTGATTTGTGTTGTAGCGGAAGTCGATGGTGAGCTGCGTGAAGATGTTTGTGCGCAACTCTCATTCTGATTATTTCTCCTACAGAGAGCGCTCTCAACAAGAGATTCGACCAAGGTTGGCTTTTGGAGAAAGAGACCGACTTGGACAAAGTGGTTGCGCGCATCAAGGAGGCAAAGAAGAGCAAGCTTAGTACCAGCATTGGTTACCACGGAAACATCGTCGATCTTTGGGAGCGCTTAGCCCAAGAGCCTGAGCATATTATCGATCTGGGATCTGACCAAACGTCTCTGCACAACCCCTTCGGTGGAGGTTACTATCCGGCTGGCCTAAGCTTCAACGACGCCAAGGCGTTGATGGAGAGCGACCCAGCTGCCTTCAAGTGAGTGTGTGTTAAATATTTTTTGGAGCACCAAGTCGCTTATTTCTTTTGTTGAAAGGGTTGCCGTAGAGAAGAGTTTGATCCGCCATTTGAACGCCGTAGACAAGCTTGCTGCCAAGGGAATGAGATTCTGGGACTACGGAAATGCTTGTGAGTTTGAGAAACTGTTCCAAGCAATTTTCTTGTTGAACACAGTTTTTTTTAGTCCTTCTGGAGGCGGGTCGTGCCGGCGCCCAGGTCTTTAAGGAGCCTGGTGTTTTCAAGTACCCGTCCTACGTGCAGGACATCATGGGCGATATTTTTTCGCTTGGTTTCGGTCCTTTCCGTTGGATTTGCACTTCTGGCAAGCACGACGATCTGTTGAAAACGGACGAAATTGCCAAAAACGTCATTGAGGAACTGATGGCAGAAAATGCTGCATCCAAGCACGAATCTGACCTCAGTTGAGGATTTTTGCTTCTCAGTGGGTGAAACATGAACTAAAATCCATATAGAATCACACCAGCAATACGAAGATAATCACCTATGGATCTCCAAGTGTGACGACCACAAGCTCGTTGTAGGCTCTGAGGCCCGTATCCTCTACTGTAATGCTCAGGGTCGGATGCGTATTGCTGTCAAACTGAATGAAGCGATTGGTCGCGGTGAAATCAAAGGCCCCATCATGCTCAGCAGGGACCATCACGACGTCTCTGGCACGGACTCCCCCTGGAGAGAAACCTCCAATGTCACGGACGGATCTCAGTTCTGCGCTGACATGGCTGTCCAAAACGCGATTGGCGACTCTTTTCGCGGCGCCACATCCGTGAGCTTGCACAACGGCGGTGGAACCGGTTGGGGTGAGGCCATGAACGGAGGCTTCTTGCTCCTGCTGGACGGAACCGAGGATGCATCACGACGTGCACGCAACATGCTGCATTGGGATGTGAACAACGGAGTAGCTAGACGCTCGTGGAGTGGGAATGCGCATGCCAAGCACCAGATTCAGCATGCGCAGACTTTGGAGCCAGGATTGACTGTTACGCTCCCGGAGGAAGTTGCGAGCGAGCTGTTGGACAAGCTCACTTTTTAATTCAAATTTCGCATAAAAACGAACTCCTTTTTGGGGAATAAAGCTTGAATGTTGTTCAGAAGTGAACCGACAGGGCTAGAATACACCAGCGGACATGATACACTTTGATTCATGAAAATTATTTCGTGGACTTTTTTAATTTTATTTTCATGGGATATTGTGCAGCCAATAGCAAAAATCCCTCAGAACACAAATTTCCTGTTGCTCCGATTGGCCAATTCCTTCATTGTGTTTCTTTTTGTGAGGGATTTTTGCAGGGATTGCCCTGGGGCAGAAGAAATCCCTCAATAAGAAGCTCTCCCACCCCTCCATCTTGCCAAACTCCCCAAAAAGGTCTCCACACTAATGCATCCAAACTATAATCCCGCCCAAGTCTGGCCTCTTAAGTTTGGCCAATCGAACCAACATTACGAGCAGCTATTGGTGATTGCGGCCAACGAAGCAACCGTCTTCGGCGCCGTCATCGGACTCGGTGCCGCTACGCTGTGTGGCGGGCTCGTCTTTGCTGCAAGCAAGCTTCCGCAGAGGGTTCTGCAACGCCACGGGTTCAGCAAGCAAGCCTTTGGCACTTCATTTCGAGGGATTGGCACTTATCACATTGGCCTGGCGAGCGCAATGGGTGGGCTCTTAACTTCCCAGATCGGTACCCATTATATTTACTATCAGTCCTTTGACGAGATTACGCACCTGCGTAGAATGGAGGCATGGAAAAGGGCAGAGGCGCGCCGTCAGGGGGAATTATAGGTGCCGAGCCGTGTGTCCGTTGCTATTGTATTCTCATTTACTCCATTCTCCAATTTTATTTCATATTACGTCGTCCTCTTTTTGAAAAATCAAAATCTCTTTTTGCATCCGAATAAAGATCACCATTTGTGTCATTCATCCAAGATCGATTTATTTCACTACCTTACATCACAATACACATAGCTCGTGCTAACATCCTATGCAGTGATCTTCATTTCAAACGAAGATCGATAAGACGCCTACAACTACCGCAATTCCCACCCCAAGAGCCGGAGACCCGCTTTGAATTGCAGTCCCCATCGGAGGGGCAGTCGCCGCAACCATGGCAGTACCTATAGCCCCTGCAGAAACCTGTTTGCACACGGTCGCGATTTGTTCACCGAAGCCTGCAGGCAGACTACTTCCGCAGTCGGCGTTGAACTGGACAAAGACTTGAAAGTTGGCAGGCTTGCAGGCGCATTGGACTTGCGAGAGGGTCACCTGGGAGGGGTCAGTGACGGTGTTGAGGTTGCAAGATTGGAGCTGCGTGCGTAGGGTGTGAGTATTATACCATCCTTGTGCCGAGTTTAAGGCAAGAAAGGTACCATGGTGGCTAAACTGGTCAAGGCGTTCAAGTTTTGGCATGAGGTGAGGGCGGCAGGTGGGATGACTGGCAACGAGGCGAAGCTCTGAGCCATAGCCTTGGTTGCAAAGATGGCAAAGACAGTGGATGCGAAGAAGTGCATTTTCGATAGATTTGTGGTTGGAGAAAGATTCTCCAGACGCGTATTTATGGTTTCTGTGTCCGCGTTTCACCTTTTCCATTTCGGCCTCATTTCCTTCGAATAGAACCATGAAAATTCAGGAAATGGGGCTTTCAAGAAAGTGAAACAGATTGTTCAATTCAGAATAGCCCGAAATGACAACACGGCATTTGGCTTGCAATTTAGTATCGGACTACGTGTCTCGTTCTGAAGTAGAGAATGCAAATAATGGACATGAGTGCAATTTACATTGGAGGGTTATGCAAAGTGTAAAAACAAATAATGCGACGACTGAGGTATAATCAGGCCCTCATTCACAGTCAAGTTCCCCCTCCCGATCCACACTTTCAATCGCGGCATTGATAGCCAAAGTCTCCATAAAAAGTGAACTCGCTGCTCTCTTCCTTGCAATTCCCGAAAACTGCATCACCGACTCCGTGGGAGACGCGATACTTCGCGAGCTCCTCGCCGTTCCACGCCGAAGTAGACTCACAACTGACACGCGCCGCATATCTAATCCAACACTGTTACGTCCAATACAGCCACGTCCAGTATCGCTTCTCATGGACGACCGTCGACCTGTGCGCATCGCGCCGTACCCGCTGTGCGGCGGAAGGGAAGGTTTCGAGATTGGAACGGTAATCGTGAGGTCTTCAGCGAGGGTATGTGGCATGGCACCGAGGACGACGGGCTTCTTGGGTGGACTTGGAGTTGGGGTGCTCCCGGATTGGTTGGCGGGGGTCGTGGTCGGGGGTGCGGTGGCGAGGAGGCCATGTCCGACGAGGGAGTGCAACATACTTTTGTTGGAGGGACTTGCCCCGCTGCGTGAGAGAGACTTATCCACGTCATGTGCGCGGGTATGTAAGGTTTCTGTGTCTCCGATGGGGGACGGAGTGGTGCGGTCGATGGATCCCCTTGGGAGCGACGCAACAGTGTTGTAGCTTGGAGCCGGTGAGCGAGAGGTGATGCAGTGGGTGTTAAAATTTCTGAGGGATCCATTGGGCAGAGTTTCCAGCCACAGATCTGCAGCTAGTGCATCGGACCGGTAGTTGGCACCGCCTTGGTCAAACGCTGCATCCCGCGTAGAGTCTTTATGGCTACTGACAGTAAAACGACCCAAGGTCTGAAGGCGATCGTTACGAGGTTCGGGATGAAGGATACTCATGACAGATGGAGCAATCGCATTTCTCGAGGTAGTTCCAGATGCTGGTGCGTAAATCAAGAGTGTCGGGTTGCTTAGCTCGTAGCCAGATCCATCGAAATCCCCCTCCTCCCTCGCCTGCAGACTCGTTTTGGTTGATTTTGGTCGATCTTTCGAATATGGCTTCACGCGGCAAAATCCAAACACAGTGACGGCAATCAGAAAAGAGAAAACAACGATGGAGACAATTGCAATGATTGTAGAACTAGATCCATCGCCGCTCGGAGTTCGCGATTCCTTCGTGTTCTCGGCAAATATTCCAACTTGAACGGCACTCGGGGATGGCATCTGCTGATTGACGGGCGCCTGGAAGGACGAGCTTTGAGAAGCACTTCCATTATATAGAGACCAATAGAGTACTGTTGAAGGCCTCCCATAACCTCCACACACTGATCCGTCCACACAATTGATGGAACAGAGGTTGTCAGACACTCGCATCAATGTCAGTGGAGGTAGAGTCGATGCACACTGACAGCGGATAGTAGCAGATGATGGTGTGGCAGGTGGTGCGACAAATACATTGCTACCGCAAGATCGGGCGCATGATGCGGGTGTGGTTACAGTGGAGGCTTGAAGCAATCCGGATAGAGTGACAGTAAAGCAGCCAGCGTTTGGCAGCCTATTGGCTATTGTACTTCGTATTGATGCTACAGACATGGTGGAGGGTTGGTGGTTTCGAAACGGAAATTTGCTGAGCGACAGTTTCACCTTCAAAATGACTTGGCACGAAGCTAATTTATGAACAAAAATGGAATGAAAAATGTAGCGGGATTACTTGAGTGCTTGCGGGAAACGACCATAGAAATTGTCTTTTCTCGTCCACTTGTTTCTGGGTTCACAAAACAGCAAAGCGCTTTGGTACACCCAGCCAAATGAGTGCACGTCGAATGAGCGATTCATGATGATCTTTCCAGTACCATTTCTTTCGATTTGAAAAGAATATATTTATCGTTTAAGAGCGCGCCGAATAAGACAAAACGACTATTTACTACCCTGGTTGGAGTATGTTCTATACCCTCCGTCTAAATCCATCGCCGCATTTCGCGCAGCATGCGCCATATAAATTGATGAATCTGCCACACTGTGTGCATGCGCTTTGGCCGCAGGAGCGCTCAGGTCATCATACGAAAAGATGCTCCCGTTGAACACGGACGCAGGTGCCGCGACATCCCCCGACCACATACCATAGTGTTGTTGTTGCTGTTGCACCCCAGTTGGATCCATCGTTCCATGATGTCGCCTCACCTGTTCTTGGAACTGCGATTTGAGCTCGTTTGGCATCGCACCTAACGTCGGATTCGACGCCATAAACCGCGGCCCCCTCTCGCCCCCTCCTTCTACTCCTCCTCCACTCGCAGCTGTCGTTTCCATGCGCGTCAGGTTCGTGCTTGGGTAGCCCTTCAGCCGTGGCACAGCGTGTCCCGATCCTTCATAGGGAAGCACGTAGACGAGTTGCGTCTCGAGAGGCACTGCGGCCGCCTCCACAGGTATGTTTGCGGGCGCGTGCGCGGGTATGGGCGCGACGATGGGTTGCCCCGTGTACCCGTAGAGGAAGCGCGCCGTGCCGCTGCCCTCGCTACGGCCAGAGGAGTTGAAGCGGTCACGCGTGTGGGCTTTGTAAAGGGCTACCCCGTCGCCGAATTCGCTGCTATGGTCAGGGGCGAGGGCGACGTGGTGGAGGTAGGCAGGTTTTCGTAAGTTTTGGGGCGACGAGATGCTGTGCCGCGCACGGCGGTGGTAAAGAGCGAGACAGCCGAGAAGGATGCCAATAAGAATGCCTATGCATCCGCTGATGATTGCTAGCATGTTTGGTGCGGAGGCGGAAGGGATGGCAGATGTTTCAGTTGCAGAAGGTGAACTTGTTGAAGATGATGGGTTTGATGTCAGTGTTCCACCTTGAAGTGTTGATCGGGCTGTTGTTGTGATTGTAGTGGAGGAGGGGGTGCTTGAATCAGGTGATGAGGTGGTGCTTGTGAGCGGTGCTGGTGACGGTGACACGACTGCCTCCACTGACAGGGAAGAGCTCGACGGGATCGGAACTGTTGTGGCTGCAGCACTGGACACGATCGGGTCGGGGGAAGGTGATGACGAGGGCTGGGCAAGCCGGGGCGGGGTGGGTGGCGATGGTGAAGGGGACGGCGACGGCGACGGGAGCATGCCATAGATGTAGGCGGACCAGGCGTCGACCCCGTTGAGGTAGCCTCCGCACGGAGCCTTGAGGGTGGGGTTGGCAGCACCGGGGCAGACGAGATTACAAGGGACGGTCGCGGGGTTTGAAGGCAGTGCGGTCGCGCACGCGCACAGGAATGAGTACTCGTCGAATCCGTTCGGTCCAATCAGCGCAACCGTGTTGCGCCCGCACTGCGTCATGCACTTTGTCGGTTCCATTGGCGCGAGAACAGCAGCGCCTTGAGGTACATCCGCGACGGCGAAGCAGCCCGACGGCGACTGTGTACGTCCAGGCAAAGCATACAATACGAGCAGCAAAGTGACCACGCTCCGCCGCATCCAGGATCGGGAAAAAGTCTGATCAGGGTTGCAGGCTGCTGGAGATTCCTCTAAGGAGATGTAACGCTGTTGAGGAGATGAAGTCTCCCAATTTGCAAAACAGGGTGGCGGTTCTCCTTAAGTATTTGAGTTGAGAACAAAGAATTGATATGAACTCCTATGGAGGGCACGAGATTGTCTCTTCCATTGCATTCTAACTACTTGTGATGTTTCTTGCCAGTTTTCCTCATTTTGATGAGCGAACGGAGGGCACGTCAATAAAACGGAAACACAAGCCTTCTGGAAGTAATTCTCTCGAAAATGTATGTTGTTATCACCATTCAGTATACAAAAAGACTAACTCAAAAAATCTACAGAAGCCTTTGAAGAAGTCAACAGATCCTTTCGAATTTTCAAACGCTAATCACCTTATTTCGCCTCTCGCATAAATATAGCGCTCTTCTCAACCAATTTCATAAACAGTGATGAAGCAGTCACAATATGTTCTATTGAGCCCACTTAAGCCTCGCCAGCGACGTAAACGAATGAATTCCTGGTGTGCTACCATCCGAATCCATAAAACTCGCCATCGAGTGAACACCCCCTTCCATCCTCTCCAATGAACCTCCTGAATCCCGCCCCTCCGACACCGCGCTTTCGCCCCTCCTATACCGGCCCCGATCTCAAGCATTACCTGAAGCCCCTCCGTCATAGCTCCCAACGTCGTCATCCGCCCGGGTGACCCCGCCAACATAACTACTTCATCCGGCTGGTGTAAGGACGCGCGGTGGAACACGGAATCCAAGGTGCACATCGTTGACGGCATGTGCATCGAGTCCGCGGCCGCGCACGCCAGCCATGAGCGCCAGGGGCGGCGATGCTGGCATGTCCGCAGCGGCAGTATCGTAAATATCCAGGAGATAGCGCGCGTCGCTGGAAGCGGATGTCTCTGTGCCGCCGTATATGTCCAGCAGCGATAGATCATCTCTGTAGGACGCGTAGAAGAGTAGCGGTGGTATTCTGTCTTTGCGCAAACCGCGGCGACGGCTCTGTCGGTTCATGACGGCCATTCCGACTATGAGTACGACGGCGCCACCAGGTGCACCGCAGGTAAGGCGAGTGTTCGTATTTCAGAGGAGACTGGTTTGGCGGAGGGGTGCTATGTGTTGCGAATCCGTCTTATGGTGGAGCGGATTTCGGCGCAGCTCTTATATACCTGCAGAAAGAGGGTCTTGAGCTATGTTCGGTTTTGAATGTTTAGTTTGCATTTCAAATCAAACATGAGATACGCAACAAAGCCAAAACATAAGTCCAAAACGTTCATATATTCATTTACAAATAGAAACATTAATAAAATGAGAATTTGTGTGACTAAGTTGTACATCCTTCGGCATCGGTGATCACAGCGCCGATACACGGAGTTTGAACAAACTTGCGACACACACTATGCGATCAGATCTTGACGCAGGTG
>MU614760.1:0-40765 GCA_025201725.1 Chytriomyces sp. MP71
ATTTTGCTGTCTGACAGATTGTGTGTTGCTTCCAGTTTCTTTGTTCTCAGTATTTACAGATACTTGGACAAATGCTAGAATCTTTGCCTTGACTTCAGAATCTCCTCAAAGTACATGCAAAGTCTCCTACATTGTATGTTGGCTGTAAATCACACAATGGAGAGGCAGTTGCAAGGTTCCTGAATCCCCACTCACGCATCAAGACCAATGCATGCGTCCCTCCCACTCCATCACTTATGAATGTTAATGTTAGGCATGCTCCATAGGATATCTACCTTTCTGTATCCCAAACAATAACTTCAACTGCATCCAGAATGGGAGCTCCTTTCCCCAACTTCACACGCAAGCTGTCTTGATTATTGTCCAGCCATTCTGCAAGCATTTCCACTGCATCTGAGCATGCACACTTCTGAGCATAATGATGGCAATGTGACTTATAGTAGGTGGAGTTTCATTGTTCTTCGCATTGTTCTGTTTGTGAGAAACAGACTTAGCAACCACAACAAAATTGAGAAAAGAAGAAGAAGCAGTGAAAATGGCATTGAGAGTTGGATGGGATATGGGAGAGGAAGTGGAGAGGGTAAAACTTACTGCATCATTTGCTTCATCCTAGTTTGTTTACATTCTGACATTCTGAAGCACACTTATGGTCACAAACAGATGTCCAGATTTTTCAAATGGTTCATTGTCATCACAGAAAGTTCTTCAGCAGCATGAGTAATAGCATGCCTTTCCTTTGAGACAAGGTGAAGTTTCTGAAAGCAAAGAAATTGTATCAAAAGTTTGAGAAGGGGACGCACGCTCTTCCTCTTGGGTATTGAATTGAGGATTGCTTTACCTTGGGATTGTTCTGTTGTATGTGAAAGAATTTGGTTAGAAAATTCAAAAATTGGGGAGGCACAGGAAATAGGCAAAATGTTGAGTAGACTGTTGGATTGCAATAAAAGGAAATCAAAATGAAGAATGAAGGAAGGGGATGCAAGATGACAGAAAAATGCATCAAAATTTTGATAAATGGTTTCAGATTGAATTTCAGATTGTGAAAGTCACCTCTGGGTTAGGGTTATTGTTTTGATCAAATCCAGATTGACATATGGCACTAAATGCGACATGTTTTCCTTTCACTTTCCTGATGGGCATAGAAGTAAGTAAGCAAGTCCCAGCATTCTAGGCAGTTCTTGCAAAATGGTTCAAACAATAGATCCCAACATGACCAGAAGTGACAATAGGAAGCTTTTCCTTGCCAAGATAGAATTTTGAAAAGGTCCATCCTTGATTGACTGCGGTGTGGTGCTCAGCAAATGACTTGACAAAACTGTTTGAGCCCTGAGGATACAGGGGGCACTCTTGACATGAACAAGACCTCATGATTAGTATTAATCCAGTTAGTAACGACTACTTCTATGAACAGTTATCAAGAAGAATTTGAATCAAGTCCAGGGTGGCGCGGTTGAAAACAGGGGATCATGAGATGGTCATGAGATGGTCATGAGATGGTCAGCTGGATGGGGGAGAAGGTTTATAATGGGATGGGAGAAACCCTTTACTTTCTTTTCATCTCATACTTGTTGATCTTACTGTTGGTTCTGTGCTCACCTGTGGACATAAAGCACAATACCAAATCAAAAACTGCCCTTTTTGAAAGTTAACAACTGAAACTATACATGAGCAAAAATGGCTAAGGCTGTGGAATGAAGAATTGAAGCTGTTTTCCCTGATCCATCTGATCCTGTTTTTGTAAAGCGAAGGAGAAGTTGTATCAGAATCAGGTATTCTTATAGGCAAATCCGAAGCCATAGAAGGCCATGGAAAGGATAGGAACAATACTGAAACATATTTGGGCTGTCTCAGAACCCATCAAGCTCCTTCTGTGAACACGTTGATTAATGTTCGGACAGTTTTTGGACTAAAATCAAAATCCAACATCCAAGCCTTCAACAACATCAGCATCTGGTGTATTTTGTTCATCTTCATCATCTGTAATTGCAATGACTTGACGACAATTGGAGGCGGGCCCAGAGAGCGGAGGGGACGAGGACAGGTCAAGCGAGTCCTTCATGGCAGATGATGGTGATGAAGAAATGGCCCAGTGTCTTGTTAGAGGTGGTTGGACAGAAGGAGTGACTGTTGGTAGAATCTCTCATCCGGTCTGTGGGGAGCACTGCCATTGCCTGTTGGATCGTGGGAGAAAGGCGCGAACAGAGTGCAGATGGCTGCTGTGTTTGCCGCGGCCTGCGACTGCTTTGTCGCCTTTGTGAGACATCCAGTGAGAGTGCGAAGAGGTTGCTGCTTCGACATTCTGGACGTCATTTTGTTAAGTTCGAACAGATCCTTTCGCCGACGCAATGCTAACAACAAATTCGGTAAAAATATTTTATGGGATTTTACTCCATGATATGAATGTTGTGGGTGTATCGGGGGGAGGGTATGAATACATATACAGGGTATGGACCCAGAGATAACTTGCCAATGATGATAGCTACGTTACAATTGACGACACCAAGTTCTAGTGACCTTCTGGTGCATTGCATGGAATATAAGGTGTCATAGCAATGTGTATTGGTGAAACTGCTTCCAATTCTTGCTTTTTTTTGTGTCTATCAAGCGCTTTATCGCAGCCCTAACTGTGAACTTACCTACAGGGGGAGCTTGCTGAGTGTTACCTTTCATTCCCTTTTCTCGCACCCCTCCCCATGAGCTTACCAACAGGGAGAGTGAGTGTCAAAAATATATATGGGGACCTGAGGTTTTGCGGTCTTTTGATCGTTTCTCGTTAGCTCTGGCTCGGCCCTTATCGAAATATTTCATATTGCACTGAATTCTCGACTTTATTGGTGTATACATGGTGTCTAGGAGCACATGAAATAAGCACCATAGATTCAAGTCCTGGAATACTTCAAACCAGCGATTTACGTAGCTTGGCAAAGCAGAAATCATCTGATGTAGGCTTCTCCCGTCCTTTTGCCTTCAATTCTTCGTACGGGAATGGTTGCATTTCGCCAGAATTCTTGTATCCTCGCCTTTCATAATATGCAAGGAGCTCCGTTCGAGTGTGGATAGCTGACATAACAGCGCTCTGCGAACCCCAGTTCTCAACTGCCCATTCCTCGGCAGTTTTCAGAACAATCTTTCCTATTCCGGTTCCCTGCTTTCATTCACGATTAATGGGCGATGAATCCAACTCAATAACCCAAATAAGGTTTGAACACAAACCTGTTTGCTTGGATCCACGGCCAGAAGCCCCAAGCGTACCTCCGTTTCGCTTATCCTCTCCAAGCGCACGCACGCCGCGAGTGCGGCAGCAGCGTCAACGAAGGCGAGGATAACTTGCGTTTCTGGCGCGCCAGAAATAACGTCGATCAGCTCGGCCCTATCGATTCTGGGTCCCTTCAAAAGTTCTGCCTCGCTGGTCCATCCGCCATCACCACGGTAGGCCTCGTTGATGAGTGGAAGAAGGGCAGGTACATCGGCGACAATCGCTAGCCGGTTTGTCAGCATTTTAATGGACCCTCTGATTCGAAATAAAGCCCAACCTCCAGCTATTTGAGATTATATTATCAATAACGAATGTAGTCTAGGCTAAGTTAGAAAACGAAAATTCTCTAGAATATAGTTACGATTATTGTTAGAGATGAGATAAACTGAGTGGTCTGGTCCGATCCTTTTCCCGAATGGGAGGGTTCCAGTTTCTGAACCAAAGCGGTTCAGTGCCATTTAAGACACCGCACGCACCTCCACGAAAAAGATGCTGGTAATATGGGCCTTCATAGTGTGGACCCACCTAGCCATCGTAGACATAGAAACCCGCTGAGTGTTAAGAATCTCAATGACAGCTAAAGAGTGAGAAAATCTTTATACGAAGTGCTGCAATGTTGATGGGAAAGGTTGCCAACACGATGCCTGAAATATGATGCCTGAAATGTGATGCCTGAAATGTGATGATTGCTGAATAAGCACTAGTGATTCATTCATGACTCACGATGAATGCCTCAATTCCGATTACCGGCGCGATTTCAATCTATTTATAAAAACCTCATCCAGGCTCACTTCCAGCCCCTTCAGTGTTTGTAAACCGCGCAACAAGCCAAGATGGTGGTCGCCATGGGAATCAACTCCGGGGACGAGATCCTCCCTGACAAGATGGAAGCCGCCCGCCAGCGTCGCGAGGAAAAGGACCTCATCCACAATAAGGTGCTCGTCGAGGGTGCCAAGATGGGCACCGCACTCACCCTGGGCGCCGTTGCCGCCAGCTTGGCGGCTAATCGGTTCATTCCAGTCTACCGCAGTCTCCGCTTCCCGTTCAAGCTGTCACTCGTGATTGCAGCGAGCACGGCGGGGTTCTTTACTGCCACCGACAGGGCAACCATGTACGCGGATCGTGAGTTTTCGCAAAAATTTAGTGTGACAAGGGAAGAGGAGGTGTCTGCGTTCTCACACGCGGCCGGAGACGAGGCTTCGGGGATGCGAGGGTGGGATGGGGCTAGGTGGAAGGAGTTTGCGTTCAAGAATAGGGTGGGTGTTCGTTTTTCCATTGTGAGTGTGAACTGATAACCGTCTCGCAGTACTCCCTCCTCGGATATGGATACCTAGGTATTGTGGGTTCCACGCTGGCATACAACTTCACCAGACGAGATATCTTCATGACCCAAAAGTTTGTGAACGCTCGTATAATTGGCCAGTTCTCTGGTATTGCAGGCATTCTGCTGATTGGAGCAGTATCTGCCACGGGAGAGCACCGTGCCAACTCGCAAGTCCAAGCGGACCCGTACTACGACAGAATCGTCAACAACAAGTGAGGGCGACCATTATGTCTCCAATTCTGCTTCATCTGCATACACCCGTGTCATGTTTTCGAACAAGGCAATCTTTCCAGGACTTCACCAGTTTCGACTTCTTTTTTTTCCTTCGAGCTCATAAATAATTCCTGATTGAAACATAGAAGTTGGCCAACAATATGAAAAGCTGTCCTCTCCTCTCGTGGTGGGAGTGAAAGGGATGTCAGGAAGGCGACCGCAACGGTCCCTTCACTGTGGGTGGCATTGGGAATCAACATTACGGAGGAGCCTCTCGCTGAAAAGATGGAGGCTGCTCGTTTGCATAGTGAGAAGATGGACCGCATCCACCGCAAGGGGACCCTTCCATAAAAGCGATCACTCACCATTCGCCAACTGCACCCAAAAACAGATCCTTCTCGAAGGTGCAATGATGGTATCCTTACCATGGCCACTGTCGTTCCCCTATAGCGCCACAGACTGGTGCCTCACGCTCACCTTCACAGTCTCCATCGCCAGGAGCACGGCTGGCTTCAGCCGATCGCCAGCTTGCTCAAAAATTCAGTCGTCCCAAAAAGGGACAAGTTTGCGTTAAGATCCTTCTCGTTCCCTTTCGCAAATGGGTATGGAGCTGGATAGGATCAGATTGGGGATGTCGTGTTCAAGAATAATTGCACGCTGCTGGTATATGGGTAGAAGATACATTCATAAGGTTGGAGATCTTACTCATTCCTGAATACATAAGACTCGCTCCTTCTGGTAGCTCCTCCGGCAGTCGCTACAATATAAATCCAAAAATACAACGCGTACACTTAGCGGGATGGTGGGTCCATACTGGCATACAATTTTACGCGACGAGAAGCCTTCTGAAAAAGCTTGTCAATGCGCGTTAGGTTGTACAATTTTCGGCGACTACGGCTACTTTGTGAAAGAATTCGGCCGCATTTTGTAGTCTAAGAAGGGGACGCGACGTCGGGTACGTCGCTCACTTGTGGCTCGAGACACAACTCCTGAAGCGCCTTTCCGCAGGCTTATACGAAGAGCGTGTCGAGAATCCAGAAGAGAACAAGTAGAACGAGTAAAATATGTTCGCATCCGTGGCGTCATTCCTTGTCTTTCCCTTTCTATTACACCCACTCGAAACTGAAGAAAAAATTTAGACTTCCTCTAACCCCGCCTTCCCGCCAAATACGAACTTAGATCCTGCATACCCTCCAATCCCATGTCATCTCCTAAAACCAGCGACATATCCTGCTCCATCGCATCCCCACCACCAAATCGTCTCGCTTCATCGCCCATCGCGTTAACGGTGGACAAGTTTTTGATGGCAATTTTTACGCGCTCCTTCACATCCGGGTCTGAGTCGAGCAGCATCTGCTTGAGCTGCTCCTGGAAGCCAAAAGCGAGGAGCCGTTCGAGCCGGTCTTGAGTATATTTGGGGTCTAAGATACTTATTAGTCCGATGATGAGAAAAATATCGATACCAAGGGTCTCACCTGCTTCGTCTGGTTCAGAGAGGTTGATTACGCACCAGACCGTTGCCAAGCGGATAAGCGCCTTGTCATGATTCTACCAAATATTCATTAATATTTATGCTCAAAAATCGACAATGCGTGCGAAACTTACCATAAATTTGAATATATTCCTCAACACCGAGTCACTTGCGATAATCAGGCGCTTGTGCCTCTCATTCCCTGTAGCAATGTTAACAATAACATACAGTGTTTGAAGGACGACGGCATCCAGCTCAGTGCTCCGAGTTCCCAAGTCGCCTCCCAGCTTTTTTTCAAAGAAGATCGAGAAAGCAGCCTCGCCAAACCCTTCCAACACGGCTTCAATGTCCTCTACACGACCGCAGACAAGATTCCTTAGTAGATTGAGAGACTGCTCTTGAATGCCCACATGTGGATCGAAGACGAGACTGTTAAAGAGTCGTCAGCAACACAAACTTTGACCAACTCTCCCCCAAAACTCAAAAACTCAACTGCTTCAATTCGTCCCATCCGAGTTCTCCCATCACCTTCTCCTTCACATCGCTCCCCGCCTGATAGAGCAAATTCTTGAGCGCCCATACACAATTCACCCTCAACTCCACCCCGCGCGCTCCCTTCAACGTCCCCACGATGCGCTCAACACCGCCCCCCTCAATTACTGTCTTCTTCATGGGGCTGAAATCGAGCACGATATTGCATAGTGCCGCACACGCGTCCGCTCGTACTCCCTCGCTCGCGTCTGCGAGGAGGACAAACAGCGGATGCACCACGCCCGCATCCATGAGGCTCGTGCGCAGTGTTTTGACGCTGCGGCTCAGGCTGCGAGTGCACTTGCACGCCGCGCTTCGAAGCGGGGTGCGTGAGCTGCCAAGGGCCGCGACGATGACGGGGAGGAGGTTGACGTCAATGGCGGATTTGCGGGTGTCTTCGCGGAGGGAGGTGAGGGCTGCGATGGCGAGGAGGCAGCTCTTTATTTTTGGATTCTGGTGAGGAATGGTGGGAGGGATGGGTGAGAGCTGTACCTCAGCCACGCGCTCGTATGTCTTGGAGGATGCGACGCCCGTGTCAGCAATCGAACTCGTCTGTGCAGCGCCGGTTTTGCCTTTGCCAAGCAGGGACTTGGCTTTGATGTTTTCCTCGCCTTCGCTATCGACAGCCATGACCACGGCAGCGTTGCTTCCGGGCATGAACGCGGCCGAAGGTGACCCAATGCATCCTCTTACTTCGGGGCAGAGCAGAATCTCAGCCAAACGGGACACGGCGTCCCCCTCCAGAGCCAGCTTTTGCAAATTCTCATCGTCCGCTATAAGGTCCGCAAAGACAAGAGGAGAGCGTTCGAGGAGCGGTAGGTCCGTCTTCAGTAGCTCGGATCCATCGGAAAAGAGTTTTATGAGAGTGGGGAGGAGGAGGGTACCAGGGATGCGTTGGTTCTCAAAGGGAACGGTACGGTAGAGATTGGAAAGGCACGCGGCGGCAAGAAGCTTCGTCATGGGTTGTCCGCCCTCCTTCAAGAAGCGGAGGAGGACGACCACGGATCTCTCGTCCCCGGAGGAGGCAGAAGAAGCCACGCATTGTGCGACAAGCTTTTTTCCAGAATCTGGGTTGTTTTTAACCAGGCACCCGAGCGCATCTAGCACGTGTTCTTGCATCTTGTTGAATGGAGTGAAGGGTCGGGCTAGAAGTGCCAAGAGGTACGGGAGCGCGCCTGCAACAAGAATGTCAGATTGAGCTTCAGTTGAGACTGTAGCGAGGCGGGCGATAATGGCGGCGGCGAGTTCATTGATGCGGGTTTGTTGAAGGACGCGTTGGGAGGAGGAGTTCTCCATGAGTGCGAGAGTGGGCGGGTTGAGTAGCTTGATAAGTATCAACACGAATGAGCTCTAAAGGCATTGATATTTTGGTGTGATCATAATGGGTAAATGTATGCAAACAAATCCAACGGGGTTGCTGCAGCGTGTGCAGGGGGTGCTTCACCTCGTTGACTGGGCCGGCTTCGACGACAGCCAAGAGCGAGCGAAGAGCCCTAAGAGCGGCTTCGACGAGACGGAGGTCGGACTCGACAGCGGCATCGCAGAGGCGCTGAAGCATTTTCGCTGACGCGAACAGTCTGACCTGCTCATCATCCACCTGGTCAAGCGCCAGCGCCAGCGACGCAACTACGAAGGCCGTTTGCGCGCGCACGTCGCAGCTGTTGGTTTGCGCGAGGCGCGCGACAAGATGTTCGCACAACAAGGCTGAACTAAGGAAATGCCGCTTCTTCGAATGCGAGCCGATCGCAGCATTCTTGATGTCTCGCAGTCTGGTCATAACCTCGTCGCTACTCTCCGCAAGCGCAAGAGCCGCAATCAGCTCGTCGTACTTGGTCGCGTGTCGAGATTTGACTGTCATTCGAAATAAAGACACAAATTCTCGATTGAACAAACAGCTTAATTCTCCTCTTATTGCCAAACTCGCTGAATTGATAACTCGTAACCGAGCTTTCAAAAGAACGATTAGAATGGGTTTTTTTGATGGTTGACAAAAAAAGGTGGTAGGACAAACAGATGCTTTTGTCCGCCATGCTGCTTGTGCAAATTATGCCTTCTCTCGTTTCAACTTTTTTTTATATTTTTACCGCAAACACGGCAGGCATTCGCACTATATTCTCGCCTTTCTCCTACGGTGCATTAGGCAAAGGCAGTGCTCCCCATAGACCAGACGAGGGCATTCTACCGACTGTCACTCCTTCTGTCCAACCACTTTTAACAAGACGCCGTGCAATTTCCTCATTATCATCTGGCATCAACGACTTTGTCGATGTGTCGTCGTCCCCTCCACTCTCTGAGCCTGCCTCCAATCGTCGTCGCGTCATCGTGATTACAGACAACGAAGATGAACAAATACACCAGAAACTGACGTTGTTGAAGGCGTGAAGGCGTGGAGGTTTGATTTTAGTCCGAAAAACATTAATCAACTTGTTAGCAATACAAGATTGATGCCATCCTGGTTCCGGGACAGGCCGCAAATCTTGCGGTATTGTTTCCTCTCCTTTAAATGACCTTCTATGATCTTGGATTTGCCTAAAAATGCCGTCATTCAAATTCCCTTTCATATCTTTGCGAAAACAGGAGACAATGGAGTCCAACAGTGAAGCTGGAAATGCCTTTGAAGCTGATTTGGACCCTTGTTTGGTGACTCATGAATGAATTGCATTAATTTACATTAACACGGGCCTGTCAGAAACCCACTGTCATGTTTGACGCAATGGCGAGACCGAAAGACACCAAGTGCTGGGTTGACTTTGACGGGCGGTTACAAATTCGCTGTCCCCCTTTCTCGACATTTGGACGAAAATGCCCTTTTTCTATTCCAGCATCAGCTGCAACTGGTTCCAAATGTCCAGGCTTCCCAGTTACTATCAAAGAAATCAGAATGAACTTGGAATGTTTGTTTGGTCAAGCTGAGCACAACTCTGGTAACTCCTACTGAAACAAACAGCAATGGAAGCACTGCTATGATGGCAACATCATCCAAAACAATATTTGCTACAACCCTGTGGTGAGTTGAAACATTTGAGGTAACCCTGGCAGGGCTCTGTATATACCATCAAAAATTCTACATTCTTTGGCCATTTTGCTGTGTTTCCATACTCTTTGGACTGCTTTCTTAATGACTGCTTTCTTAATTATGATCTATTTTCTAACCAATTCTTTTACATACAACAGAAAAATCCCAAGGTAGAGCAATCCTCAATTCAATACAACAGAAAAATCCCAAGGTAGAGCAATCCTCAATTCAATATGTGATGCAGCCAAGAGGAAGAGTGCGCTTCCTTTTTGTTTTCATTTTCTGTCATTTATGATCTGGTTTCTAACCATACTTTTTTACTTCTTAGAATAACAAATAGGTACGCAATCCGAAATTCAATACAAAATCCAGCCAAGAGGAAGAGCATGCTTCCCTCCTTATCGAATTTTCCACATGTTTTCTGACCATTGATTTTCAGGTTCAACATGAGAACAGAAGCGGATTGAACGTGGCGAGGAGCCAACCTACAAGAGAGTGTCAGGCAGCGTATCTACGTCACCAATAAACCAGCCAGCACGTATTCATACACGGGCTCGACTCCAAGCTGCTGCAGACACTGATGTCTACCTATTCGACCACAACTGTCAGTATCACTGGCCCCAACAAAGGCACACTCAAGGAATTCTTTGCAAAATCTATGCAGTCCAACGCATCGAACGAGGACATACTCAATGCTGCATCTGAGTTCAAGATCCACTCATCTACTCCATCAGTGGCAAGCCTTCCAGTTGGTCACGCATTGACAGACCCCTCAAGCAAACAACTTAGCATGGCAGCCACACTGCTGATCGCCTTGGCATGATACAGGGCCTAGTTACTGGCCTATTTAGCCTCATTTCCCAACATGCAGAAGGCTGAACACATCTAGCTTACTATTGGCTCATTCAATTCTGAATCAGAAAAGTGGAGAATGTTTATTCAGCAGCTCAAGACAACAGCTCAGTTGAGACAGTTACCAACATCGTCACCATCAAGATGCGGAGACGATCTT
The DNA here is from genome assembly GCA_025201725.1 of Chytriomyces sp. MP71. Lineage (NCBI taxonomy): Eukaryota > Fungi > Chytridiomycota > Chytridiomycetes > Chytridiales > Chytriomycetaceae > Chytriomyces > Chytriomyces sp. MP71. Next base: position 10,824 of record MU614760.1, read on the forward strand.
TAAGTATCCAGACGGGATAAGTTCCACACCAGTCCCCAGTCCACAACACTTTGAAAAAGTCCAACAATTGTGCCCAAAATTGGAAGAAATGAGTCAAGTCTGCCGGAAAAGGCCATAGCCAAGGCTAATGGAAACATGCCGCTCAGGCAATCAACGGCTTTCCTGAGCCCAGAAAAGTCCTTGGGTCGCTGGAGCCTTCAAACGGTGGTAGTGGTTCAAGGCGCTTCCCTTGAAATAATGCGATGATGTCGCATTTATCTATTTATGAGGCAAGAACCGCATTCGTGAGCTGCTGTTGCAGTGCCAGTGGTCGGGTCTGGGTCGCGCTACGCCTCCACGACGACGCGGCGCTGATTTCGCAGTTTGTGCAGACGAATTGTTTTGGTTTAAAGGGCGGGCGGGAGGTGGTGGGTGGACGCGCGTGGACAACATTGTCGGGGAGATGGAGGAAGATACTTGGTGTGTAGATTGGTTCCAAGAAACGACGTCCGTCCATATTGCGACAGGCTGGTTCTTTCCTTTGTCGGAGGGTAGGAAGTGGGTTGTTCCTCGCGCAACCCTACAGAACAGAAGGAGAAGTTGAAGTGAGCAGGAACACCGACAAATCCCAAGCCGCAAAAACAACACAGGAGCAACCACTCCAAGCACTTTGTTCTGACCTGTGGAATAGATATAGCAGTTATCTCAGGATACTGTTTTGCGACTACTGTCCCAACAACGCTTAAGTCTGTGAGTCCGCCATCTACTGTCGGGAAAATATAAAGACAGTGAATCATTCCAGCTGCGTTTTATTCATTCCTGACATGAGTCTGCGATGGGGTGCGATTCACAAGTCCACCGACACCCTCGCATCAACCGCAGCGAATTCTTCAAAGAAGGACTGGAACAAGTCAATGGCGCTCCCCACATCCTTGACCCCACACGTCTCGCGAATCGAGTGCATAGACAACTGCGGGTTCCCCACATCAATCGTGCGCAATCCCAACTTAGCACTCAACATGGGTCCAATCGTACTCCCGCAGGGGCTGTCATTGCGCACCACAAACTCCTGCAAAAGCACACCGCGCTTGAGGGCCACCTCGCGAAGGATGGTAGTAGTGACGCTGCTCGTGGCGTAGCGCTGGTTCGCATTCTGCTTTATGACAATGCCGCTGTTCATTTTGGGGCGGTGGTTTTCCTCGTGTTTTTCGCTGTAGTTGGGGTGCACGGCGTGCGCCATGTCCGCGCTGATGAGGAAACTGCGGCTAAGGGATTGCTCGAATGCGGTGCTGTTGGGAGCGGTGACGCTTTCTACGTGGGCGCCTGCGAGGCGGCGGAGGGTGACTTCCAAAAGGTCACTGTCGGCGCCGAAAGCAGTGGTGGATCCGACTTCTTCGTTGTCAAAAAGGGTGACGACGCGGATGTTGGGGTCTACTTCGAAGCTATCATTCTCCGAGACGGACTTGATGAGAGCCTCGACAGAGCAGAAAGAAGACATGAGGTTGTCGAGGCGAGCAGAGAAGATGAATTCATTGTCAACGCCTCCAATCTGGGAAGGGTGCGTGTCAAAGAGGCAAAGTTCGAAGTCACCAATCTCCTCGGCTTGAATGTTGAGGTCGGTGGAAATCTTGGATAGAAGGGCAGAGTGGTGTTTTTCCACCTTGCTTTTGTCATCGCCGTTACCATTCAGGCTGAATTACAAATGTATCGAATTTAATACCACCGACTTTCATCGCGAACACGCACCTCTCGGCTGCAAGTCCGAGCATGGGCGTTAGTTGAGTCTCAGTATTGATTTTGAATCCCTCCGAGTTAACACCACGATCCAAGTGGATGGCAAGAGTTGGGATACGAAGGATGGGTTCATCAATCTTGACAAGACGGTGGGTGATGGAGCCGTCCGCGGCCTTGACGAGCACACGCCCAGCCACACCCAAGTCACGGTCGAACCACGTGTGCCAAAGACCGCCTCCGTACGTCTCGACGCCGACCTTCAAATATCCCGCTGTTTCCTTCTTAGAGACGGGTTTGACCTGGGTCGCAAATAGGGATCAGTCACTACCAGCCCAAGCGAAGCCCGTGCGTACCTTTAGACAGGGAGAGTCCGTGTGCGCGCCAATAATGCTGAATCCGTTTCCAGATTTATAGGCCCTATAGTGGGATGAGGTTTCCGATGAGTTCCGGCGCCCTCCGTCCGGGGCCAAAGCAAAGCCACGAGAACGAACCCGCCAACTACAAAGGCCACAAGCGACGACTGGTTTCGCGTGAAGAAGTAGCGTCCGTTGCGCTTTACGCTCCATGCGTCGCGCTCGCTGATTCCGCTGAACCCGGCAGCTTCGAGGCGCCGGCGCGCCTCGGCAACGGCGTGGAACGGGGAAGGCGAGGCGTTCACAAAGCTGATGAAGTCCTTGGCTGCGGCTGCAGAGTTTGTCACGGTTGCGGTGGCCTGCCGTTTCCTCATGTATCAGCGGCAATCGTTATGTGGCGTTCACTCACCATTTTCGCGACTTTTTCACTTTGTCGTTCGAGTGCAGCTTCGGGATTGCCCGCTTCCTCTGGAGAGAAGATGATTGTGGTGGACGAGGTGGTGGCGGTTCGCTCACTGCCTTGGACTCGCGTCGTGCTGACAGTCACAGTTGTCGTTGTCTTGCGGCACTCAGTGACACAGACGCTGTCCACAGTTTTCCTTGAACATCGTGGAACGGAACTCACTGGACGGGATCGGCTTCAGTTTCTCCTTTCCCCTGTTGAAGTTTATCGTGCATTTGGTGAAATAGTGTTTTTAAAGTTGACTTCATTGACTTCACTGAGACCACATTTTCACCTTTCTAACCACCGGAACTTGCCCCAAAAGGGCATAATTCAAAAAGTGAATACAATTAGTTATGGTACAGATTAGGGCTATCGATTTCAGGTAGTCTCACCTTGACTAGAGTTAGGGCTGATGAGAAGTGGTGGTTTGACTGGTGTCTCGACGGCACACTCGGTGAGAGCTCCAAACCGCAAAACCAACACCATAATTACTTTATTATATATATCGATGATTATTTGCAAAAAATTAGGTCGCTGTCATTATTCTTTGGGCCGCAGGAAGCGAATGAAGCCCATTTTCTGATTATTTCGTGCCAAATTTTAGGGATTTTGATCGGAATTGGAACAGTGGCAAACCATCACTATTTGGCTGCAAATGTTTGAGTTCTGAGGATACAGGGGGCGCTCTCGACGTGAACAAGACCTCATGATTAGTATTAACACCAGTTAGTAACTACTACTTCTATGAACAGTTATCAAGAAAAGTTCGAATCAAGTCCATGGTGGTGCGGTTGAACACAGGGGATCATGGGATGGTCATGAGATGGTCAGCTGGACGGTGGGGAAGGTTTATAGTGGGACGGGAGAAACCCTTTACTTTTTTTTCATCTCATACTTGTTGATCTTATTGTTGGTTCTGTGCTCACCTGTGGACATAAAGCACAATACCAAATCAGCAAATTATGTCCGCATCGCCGTTTTCTTTCATAAGCTCACCAATCCCCAAAAACAAATGGCACGGACCTAATATCTTGCGCATGGCGTTGCCCACACACGAAATAAAGTATTTGTTTAGTGGAATGTGTCAATTTTCAAACCTATATTGTACGCCAAACCAGTTCCAAAGGACTCGAGTCGACCAGCAATAGATGGCCCGAACACAATATAAGAACTTCCTTCCGCCATGTATTCATAACGATGAATACGATGAGGAACATTGGGATAGCTGTCGTCCGTGGCTACGGGCGTAAAGCGGCAGGTGTGCATCCGTGCTTTCTTGTCGTTGTGTAAATCCATCCCATCAGCCCCTTCATCACTCGATTATGACGACGCGACGCCAGACGCACACGACTTTCATATCAACTCAGACTCAGTCTCAACCACCTTTTGGTTCGCCTCCCCAGTCACTTGTAGGCCTGAAGTCCCCCCCACCAAGTACAATGTTCCCAGGAGCGACAACCGCGAATCTTCCTTCGCAAAGTATGATCCAGTCTGCTGCGATTGTCCCGGGAGCTACAGTGACTTCACCTATAACTCCAGCTGCAGCGACAGCGTCCGTTCCTCAACCTCCTGCCTTGAGGACGCCAATCCAAAGGCGTGTCCCTGGTCTCCTCGTTCAACCGCCGCCTCCGTACCAAATTGAGCTACCTTCGCTGTTCCCACTATCAAGAGAACTTCCACCACTCCTCTCGACGCGTTTTAATCGCGGTGCGACGATCAAGAAAACCTCGCGACGTGGCGCTCCACGTGTAACCGACTCTCCTGCGACGCCCAACAAGACAATTCCGATCGGAATGTCTCTTGCGATGCCGAACGCGCTTTTAATTGGGGGTGTTGGAATCATCGATTCGCCAACGCAAGGAGGAGCTGAAGGAGGGGACAAAAAGAAGGGAGCGGCAGGGCGCGGGAAGGACAGCGGAGACGATACGGAGGCTACACCTGCCGTGTTAAACCCAGACGATAGTTATACACCGTTTCACTTGTCAGACAAGTCTTCCTTTAACCTGGCTAAAGTGTCGACTCGCCAGGTACGAAAGATGGATCGCGTCACCTTAGCCAAATACAAAGCGTATGGTAATTCTATTCTCTCCTTCTCCTTCTCAGTTTTTGATTTGTAAACATTAATCAATCAAAATCACAGAAAAACCAACTCCGAATATTGTTCAAAATATTGACGAAAGCTCTGCCCGTGCCAAAGCTTTACTCAAGCACCACCACAAACGCATTCAAGAGGAATGCAGCAGTTTGCGGATCCTCCTTGAACGCAAAAAGGGTCACATTGAAGTCGGCGAAGAAGGAAGAGCACAGGAAGAGGCTCGCCGAGCCATGGACCGTATGAAAGACAAGCATGCGCGAATGAATTTAGCAAGGGAGACCGAATTAGCATTCTTGGTGGAGGGGCAGCCAAATTCGATTGACGCGATTCGGTTGAAGGAATATTTGAGCACCAAGGCGGCAACTGTGCGCAACAAGAGTTACACAGATCGGGATCGTTTGAGGGTGGAGGAATTGTTATCCATTCGGCATGCTTAATGTTTCGCTTCAATCTGTTGGAATAAATCTGGCGTTTGGAGTTCACGATATAACCGCTGCGAAGTCATTTACGCGAGGCGGACTCAAACTGCAATTCACTGCTTGTCAGACCTTGAAAACTTCATCTCGGGTATCGCAGATTGAATTCAAAACACTCCATGACCTGATCGTTCGCCGGGGCTTGACGGAGAGCCTCAGCAAGGAGGTGCTGGGTCAGCTTTAGTGTTGTTTATTGGAGCAGAAAGGTATCACAAACAAGTTACCAGGCAGCGAAGAAGTCACGGAATTTTGAGCTCTTCTTGGATATGGACGGTTCTTTTGACACAAATCAAGGCCCTCACGGATGCTTGTGTATGTGGATGCTTGGGGGAAAACGAAGTCGGGAGACAAGCTGAGAAATGGGAGAGAGCTAAGATGCTGGATAAATAACCCAGGACTTTTTCATGTCGCATCTGGTTGCGGAAATATATCTGTATCGCGCAATTAGTCACCATCACACCAGCATGGAAAATGTTTGTGAAGTCGACCAAAATGCGGTGGACAGAGCTCGAATACTTCAAGACTCACATATCTGATTTGCTCGAATACTTCAAGACTCACATATCTGATTTGCAGGTTTGGTATGCCACTTGCTTTTTAATACATACATTTCTTGGTTTGATATGGTGAGACTCAACAGGTGAAGCTCGCGCGGCATCCTCATCGCCTGAGGACTTTGCCGTGATTATGTTCTAGTTTGGTTCAATTGGGCCACATCGAGTATCTCTTAATATTGTTGTATTGTTTGCAAGGCTCACATTGACACTACAGCGACGATTATAATTGCATATGTGGACTGGATCATGCTTGCTTTATGTCAACGATTGCATTTGAAGTAAGAATTCTACGTACGATTAGATTTTTTGCTGTTAAAAAGAAATGTAACTGAATATTGAAGAATGAAAATTCAAATTTTCAAAGTGGACCAACAGCTTTCAGCGCAGAACTGATGACAACCTGCAATACATTTTGATCAAAGTCAGTGGATCCCAGCCTTATTATTATCGTAAATTAACTGATTCTAGTATCATAGGCTATTGTGGTATAGCAAAATATATGCTTGTATTAATTTCTCCTCCTCCGATTTCTAAAAAATCAGTTTATTTATTTCATCTTATACTTTGCTTTTATTTATGTTATGCTGCATCATCCTCTGTCACAAGATTCTCCATCTTTGAGAAATACTCGTTAAAAAGGTGCATAAGATCTCCGATCTTGTCCTTTAGCTTGGCTCCAAAAATAACACTTTGTTCCTTCCAATTTAGTGGCAACGACGTGTCGTCATCTGAGACTTGCTGTTGCAGGAAGGCGGCCGTGACACCCTCTTCGGACTCGAGATTCCGTAGAAAACGAATGACTTCTTTGCGGAACTCTCGCTGACCCTGTTGATTGTGTTGAGGTTCACTCCTTCAGGCTGATGGCGCCTAACTTACCACCTGGCAAGGCTCAATTGGCTCATGGTCTACGAAAGAATGGTTGAATCCTTCTCCGAGGCCAATATCTACATAGCTGACTGTACAAGAGCTATGGCCATGGTTTAATGAGTATCGAGGAATGTGACAAGCATTTGATGATTGCTGACTCGAATCACCAGGAGAAGTTGTGTATTCAGTATGTGGAATTCGAACAGGTTCCTTTGCCCTCTTCTTTTTCTTTTTCGGTTGCGACGAGTGTTTTGAAGGTATTGGAAGTGGGGTTTCAGCCAGTTCCCTTTGTTTCCCTCCTTTCTTCGTGCCGTACTCACGAACTGCAGAAACGGTTTGTAGCTTTGCCTCCAAAGTTCGTTGTTTGCGCTCGAGACTTTGGACGGCGACGGCCGCCTTCCGTTCCATTTCGCGTAGTGCATTCCTTTCGCGTGCGAAGTGACGTTCCTGTTCAGTGCGTGCCTTGGCTGCCGCTCGTTCAAGGGTAGCGGCGGAAGATGAGAGCATTGAATCAGTTTCCTGTTTGTTTGGACATTCGGATTTGTCAGGTCCCTGAATCAAATTCTTTATCGGTTTCGCGATGTTAGAAATTACATCTATTGGACACCCGTTTGTAAGGCGAAGAACATCAACAAAATATTTAATTCAGAATATCAACATCTTCGTCCTCATCAGTGGCTTCAACGAAAGTTGGAGGTGGAAGGATAGGCGGCGGCTGCCAAACTGGCGCGGCTGCTTTTGGTGCTGCTCCTTTCTTAATAGGTATAATATTTACATTTGATTTCCTGACAGGCGCAGTACCAGGCAAATTTTTGGTTTTGGAAGGAGGAGTTCCCTTTTTTCGGTTGGAGGCTGATTGGGGTCGCTTGAGGATTGGAGGCGCCAGAGGCGGAGGAACCATTCGTCCTTTACCTCCTAACACGTGCGCCAATGTAACTTTGGTATCATCATCATCGCTATCAGACGTTGCAGAATCATCCGCGACCTTGCTCTTTTCCCGCTCCAACATCTCCTTGAGAACACCCGACGCCTTGCCACCTGCCATTGACCTCCCGCCTGCAGCCCAAGCCTTTCCACCTCCACTGACGAGGGCAACCTTTCCTCCGCCCCTCTGAAGATCTGGGTTCGTGGCTGCCTCATCAAGAGATTCGTCCTCAGAGTCAAAAAGAGCTTCAATCTCTTCATCAAAGGTTTCTTCTGTGGCAACCAAATTTGCCCTTCCGGAGGAGTTGGCACTCCTCGACGTGATTCCACCTTTAACGGTTGGTTTGGTAAACGATGAGACGGGTCGGCTTTTGCCACCAGTGGATGGTCGCGCGTACGATATTTCCTCCTCATAGTTGGACCATGTGTCAAAATCATCGTCAATATTGTTCCGAGACTTCTCTGTTAATATAGAACTATTTGGTGCAAGCATTTGAAAATCCGGCGTTAAAGTAGATTGCAATTGATTGCGGCTGGAGTCTGTATCTGGCAGCAAAGACGGTTTTACGTCCTGATTTTGGGTCGTCGTGGCTTCGACCTTGCGCACCGCAACTGAAGGAGACGATACCGGCAGCGATTCCAAAACAGTGTTGGGTGGAGTATTCGTGGCAGATGATGTAATGGAAGTGGACTCAATGGAGGCATCTAGCTCTTTTAGAATATCTGTGGCTGCTGTTGTTGCAGACGGCCCCGTCAACAGGCTGACAGGAGGAAACAATCCGTCAGGTACGGTCGTAGTGGGAGTGTTTCCGTTACTTGCAGGGCCGCCAGTTTGTTGCTTCATACTTTTGGCGAAAGCTGTCAAAATGTCAGCTGGGGAAGGAGCCACAGGTTGTGACCCATTCCGCACGGATTCGTTGATTTTTTTGGCGCCTACAGCAAACGCAGCCAATGTGGATGCAATCGCCGGAGGGGCCAAACCTCGGTTAGATTTTGCCGATTGTGCGAGAATATTCGCTAATGCCGTCGTTGCTATCCGAAGCGAGTTTTCGGTGGTTGCAATAGTAGCTGCGTGACTTCGAAAGAAGGTTAAATCGAATCAGAGTAAATTAACACCTCACTTCAAAGTTGATGTATCGACTACAACAGCTGCAGGATTGATTGAACTTTCGGGATCAGGCTCGAACTTGACAGATGATAAAGTCGTCGTTGCGTCCGTCACTTTTTGGGAAGCATCGCTTGACGATTGGGTCGTGGTCCCAACTGGACCGTTCGAGACTTCCCCAGACACTGCTCCAACAAAAGCGTCCGAATTAGCCGCTAACGCTTCCAGAGCGCGCTGATGATCCCGTTCTGCTAAAGAACCGGGGGGATATATTGTTTTCTGCGGCGATAACGACAGCACTGACGCATACGACGAGATGTCATTGACGTTTGAATACAGGGAGCTACCTGATGCTCGCGCCTTCGCAGCCTGCACCGCAAACCGATGTACGCGCTTGCGACTCCCACTTCCTCCACCTACCACTCCCGGTACACCTGTGTCGACTACCCCCTTGACCCGCATGACCCCGTCAGGCCCAACAACAAGACTCGCTGCCACTTTCTTTCTCCGCATGGGACTCGCGACTCCACTAGGCCCTCCTCCTGCCGCACCGGTTGCCACCACACCAAAATAAGTGCTTCCCGCTTCATCTGACAGAAACGTGGCCAGCCGCGCATCAAGGCTTACGGTCCGAGCAAGCTCGCGCGCACGTGCCAGAGGAATCCAGGTACCGCGCAGGGCGCTGTCTTCTCGCCGAAAACGCTTCCTCACGCGTTCCAGGCTGAGCACGACGCTCTTTTCCTGCTCGTCATGAATACCACCAGCGTGAAGGAGCTGCGAGGCATTCACTAGGCCGTTATCTACTCTCCTCAATATCGGTGTGCCGACTTGATTGTCATCGCTTCCTGATGCAGCAGTAGATGCTGACGTGATCCAAGTGATGTAAACAAACACTCCGTCAATAGTTGTCATCCACATGAGAGCTTCCGCAATATTTGAAGCGGGTATCAGAGTCAGAGTAGACGGATCAATATTTGTTGCCGGAGTTGATTCAAGAATCGCGGTGGGTAAGTCATTTGAAGACGGGGACGCCGCCAGAGACAGGAGTGGTGGTGCCAACATTTCTTTCCCAACATCAATTTCCTCTTCGTTATCGGAATCGTCAAACTTCAGATATGCCGTTTCACTAGCGGCGTCCGGCGTGTTTTTTCTTTTTGTCCGCGACGATGCGAGCGAAGAGTACGAAGAAGTGCTGTATGATCTCACACGAACACCCTGCAGATTGCCAGCTGAAGAAGCTGGGATCGGTTGAAAAGTGAAAATGTCCTTGATTCGTGACGGGACGTCCAGCATCTCCGTCAAATATTGCGCAACCTCCAGTGGTATCCTAATTTAGAATGTATAAGTCAAGTAATGAAGTCACTGTCACTGAAAAGCGCACCAAATTCCGTTGCATTCGTGGGAAATTATGGGTCTTGTGCTCGCTCGAGATGAGCCAGCACTTGCTTTCACGACCGCAATCACAAGAGGGCTCTTAAACAGCCGTGCACCCTCAGCGACATCCCCCTCCACTTTTACCGCAAAACTATCCCCACCATCTGCAACAACTGCCCCACTATCTGGAAGCCCCACTAACACGGGACTCGCGAGACCGACCAGCACCGCAGCCGCATCTACTTCCTCGCAACCAGGACTCATGGGTCGATGTGCTGTTCCTCGTGGAGCAAGACTCATTTGGAGAAGGTACTATTTGGAGATGTTAGAAACGAAACCTCCAACGACAACTTTTCGGTAAGGCGACATACTTTACAAAAGCGGGCCCACAGTGCAACAAAACTGGGATCCATGTCTGTGATAGTCCGATCAAAAAGATGCGGCGCGCTGTAGAAGCGCATGAGATCCCCCATGCGAATAAAGTCTGTCAAGTTCTGATGCACTCGATTGGTGGGCGACTGCATCGTCTTTTCATCGTCAGACCGAACAAGAATATTGTGAAGAGGCATGGAAATCAGGGGTCCTGTCCGGAAACGTGTCACTGTCACAATTTGGCCAGCGGCGGGAGTGTTGTTCTTTGATGACGATGCTGCGAATGTTTGTGACTCTGAAAGGGGAACGTTTATGTGCACATCTGAAAGCTCGCATGTGATGTGAGGCTGTGGCCTCAACAACGGTGAAGGCCGCTTGATAAGCCCCGAGATTGAAGGCCGGCGAGGTTGCGGTGCAGAAGGAGGCCTTTCGCACTGAAGTTGATGCATAGACAATGGAGGTAGGACGTCATTCAATCCTAAAAATTTGGAATTTGATTGCGGTTGCCTTGATTCGTGATGCGTGCGTAGCTTATGATGGTGTTGGGGCTGGTGCCGCACGTGCTTTGAAACACTGGATCTTCGCCTTTTGGATGGACCCGCATGTTCATGTTGATGCTGAAAATGTTTTCGTTTGTTGTCATAATCCATAAAGATCTCATCTAAGTCTTCCACAGAAACAGACTCAGGGTGTTCAACTGGAGCCGAGTTACCAGGCGCCTTCGAACCAGGTAACGGACCCAGCGTCCGAGAACTCAAAGGCGCCATTTGAACCCCATGTCCTGAGTACAGCCCGGGCCCAAGATCCAACGGCCGCAGGTTCGACAATGGATGAGCGGAGCTCAACTGTGGAGATGCTACTCCGAAAACGCGAGGAGATGGAAGCAAGATGGGGGATGGAATAAATACGCGCGCAGAATGAGGAAAGTTATGCTGCTGATTTTGGATATCAACGGGTGGGGAAGCAGAGAAAAGGGTTGGAGATAGCTGCGATAAAGAGCCTTGGTTCTGCAGCGTTGAAAGAGGTGGAAGCGTTGTGGCGTTCGGCCGAATAAATATGTGGGACTGAAACACAGGCGAGAAATGAAATGTTTGTTCCGGGTTCTGGGGAGGCATGCTTTGTGACGCAGTTTCAAGACTCGACCCTCCATCACTATTGCCGTCATCGGAAAGCTCATTGTCCATATGGACGTGAAAGTCGGGCTCATGGCTGTCACCGGTGATGCTGCCTTGCGGCCAGATTGATTGCGTGGAGCGAGAATCAAAAGAATTAGATCGGCGTGTGCCAGGGTGGTTCAACTGAAGTTCAATGTGCACGCCGCGCGTACTGTCAATATCGAGTTCAATGTCGGTGTCCACAGCCACGAAGTCGGTATCAGGATCCTCAGAATCAGAATCAAAATATGCAGAAGCGGGCGTTTTTTTGACAACGATCGACGTGGTTGAAGCAGACGAAGAAGTCGTTGCATGTGTCGAGGATGGGCGTTTGGAGCCTTCAGCCGAAGCAGCAGCAGGAACTTTGCGTTTCCTTTTTGGTCCTCCATTCGAATTAGAAGAAGATCCTGCATTGGAGTCGCGATTCGCAGCAAAAAGAGCTGAAGAGGGTCGTGGAGGGGTTGTATCGCGTTTAGGAAGTTTCGCCTGTTCGTGGGGCTGCAAAACGACAGTGAAGTCTTCGACAACCTCGAACGGCAACTGGAGCACGTAGTACTTAATTTTCCTCGTATTGCTCGCGGAGGCGACCCTGTTAATATTTGGACGAAGTCTTGGTGATTGTGGGGAAGGTGAGCAAGGGGGCTGGCCACGCACCGTCCGAGCAGTGGTTCCATGCCCGTTTCATTGCACTTTTTAAAGTGAGTAGAGATGCGGGAAGAGACTGTGGCGTGTGGAGTGAGGCCGCCCAGGTGCGCGTAGCCGTGAGCGAGCATTGTGTCGGTGAGGTCCTTTGGCGTGCGCGGCGTGTTTGCGCCCGAGTGCAGAATGGCCTTTACGATTCCGGTGAGAACGGGGCCCGCGTCGCCTGGGAGCACCACCGAGTGGCCCTTGAACTGCAGCACGAAGTGGCGCTCCCGCTCCGTTTTGCGCGCCATGTTTCAGCTTGGCTGCAGTTATTTACCAGTACAGACCAGCACGATCCGGGTCACTAGCAGGCTTGCGGGTGAGGTAGGGATGTCTCTGCAGATCCGACGAAGTAATCCCTCTCGATTTGATGCTTGTCACCCACAAAAACGTGTTCTTAATCCATGCGCACTTGGATGAGCGTTGATACAAGATAACTTCAGACCGCCTCAGTGAATAATCATGCTTCACTGTCTGCATTGCCGCATTTTACAGAAAGGGCACATATATTTTAAAGAGATAAACAAGGGAATCAGACCCTGCAAGATGCCGTGATGCACCTTCACAAAGAAATCCAGTAGGCATGACATGAGCAAGCTTATCAAGAGCGTGGCATGGGTGTCAGAGCTGGAATCATTAAGATACGTGTATCCTGGAAGAGGATGAAAGCTTGTGGTACTCACAGGCAGCGGGGGGCTGCTGTAGGGGAGGCTCCATCTCGGTCGTCAACGGCGTTAAATGTGACTTCTATAGGAAGTCATGTTTTCTTGTATCACGTATACTTGGTCTCTGCACACTTCATCTTCCATTTCGGGTTTAATACAGCAACTAAATGAACCAATGTGAATGACCAAGCCGACTCTTGATTGGAGAATTTTGGTACCAATGACTTTGCCGAAGAACCTTCTGCATGCAACTTCTGCATGCAACTGGTAGGAAGAAACCACCAGCTGATCACCCCACCTTTCAGGAAAATATCGAACCCATCACAAACTATCAAAAATCTTTTGAAAGCTATCAGAAATTCGTCGCATCCAATCAGTTTCTATGGCACTACAGTATCTTCACTAATTCGGCATGCTCATTTGAGAAATCATTGAGCCGTGCAAACCGAAAAGCGGTTGTGCATTGCTCCAAACAGAGGATCGTATGAGGGAATTCAAAGCGAGCGCAACTGCAGTATCACCACCTGTAACCACTGACACACCTTTGTATGCACCTCAACGAATTTTCAGAACATGGATCTGGCTTCGCTCGCTTCGGTCAAGCCAACATTGTTGAACGCTATTACTCCATGGACCCAGACCCTGCTACCGCTTCCTTATAAATTATGTGAAGGAATCACTCACTTGCGAAATAAATTCGAAATAGGTGGTAGGATGAGGAAACTGTATCCTCGCACTCCCACGCGGTCCATATCGTGATTTCTGTATTACCATAGGTAAAGGACGGGGCACGGCCCCCTTTCAAAAGGCTGCCCACATTCCACGATGAATATGCTAGACAAATGGGAGTGTGTCGAAGGCAGAGAGTTATTTCGCCGCGCGGGTACCTCTACAACAACATGACAGTTGATAACCGTCTTTTCATTGCTACAATGGAACATTATTGTAGATCTAGTTAGGAGAATTTGACGATGACACTCAATGAGTCTTGTAATGCGAAAGTACGTTGAATAGGAGAGTGCGAGGATCTGGATGTGGTGGGCATGAGGGATCCACCAACAAGGCAAAGTTGCCGTCAGGCTCGAGTTGATGGAGTGCAATGACACATTCGATCCGCCTGGTGACGACATCAGATTCAGACTAGGCGGTAAGCTGTTCAATACTCAGCGTACTGACCTCGCTGCCTTGGGCGAAAGACTCGACAAGAAGTGGCTCTACCAGCGAGATACCCGCGATATTTGTTTATAACAAGCGTGGTGACGGTGCCAGCAACGCGTCGCAAAAGACATTCTGCGCTGTGAATACACTGCGGTTGATTCAAGCGTTGGCGAGCCTTGCGCTCCAGTCCAGCAAACACCAGTTTACGTGAGCACGCAATAACTGCGGGTGCAGCGATCTCGTCCGCGCCCAAGTATCCCGAATACGCCTTCGTAACAGATGCATATTCGGCAGTAACAGAAGTCAGTTTTTCCGCTTTCTTTCTTAATTACTTGATTTTATATCTTTTTTTTGAAAAAGCGCAAGAACTGCTCAGGGACTAGGGTCGTTGTTGACGGAAAAGTATGAGGCCGGTGTCTGAAGATGTTCATTTCTCCTGTTCCCATGTAATGAGGTATAATTTATTACGTATGAAATTAGGACATCATTGTGGCAACGACCAAGCCCCTTATTTTATGGGTGCTTCAGGAGACACTCGGTGTGGATCGTTGGATCGCGATGTAAGATCGTCAGAAGGAATCAAAGCTTCTCAATCAAACCTCAAACGTAAGTGCACGAACTATGTGCGCTTGGCGTCAATGACTGAATGCAAGCTTGCTAACCACATCACGCGCTGACATCATAGAAAATGGCTGGCTCCAAGAAAGCTTCCGCGACAAGCTATCGCTCTCTCTCTTCTCTGCTTAGCGCATTCCTTGCTGGCCTCGTTTTATCGGGGATCATCTTTTACATCACAATCATGATTCTCGTCATACAATCTGCCACGATCCTGCCCAACGACAAAAAGCAGATCATCCTTTCCAGCAGTGCCATATTTGTTGTCATGGTGGTCGTTAAGGTACTGCAGGTCTCCTACGACTTGTACAGAAGATATGTCGTCAAGGGAAACGAGCTTGGAGACGAAACATCCACTGTTGCAGCAGGAGCAGCTTGATTATCTGATAGCCTGACAGCTCAGTTCGGTCTTGCTACTCCTATGATAATATTCAAGGTTATACTCTATTCGATGCCTCATAATTCAAATTTACGCTAGCATAACATTTCCATTCAATTTGCAATGTTGTGTAAAATAAGAGCATGTGCCTCATGACCAACCTGACGAAAAACAGATAATCCAACCCAGCCGTGAAAGAATGTCATCCATCTCCACCGATTCAGGCGAGGTGTCCGCTTTCATCAGTGGCACGCAAGCTTGTGCCATGCTATGTCACGCAGTCTACTTGGTTCTCTTCCGTTTCTTCGTGGTGGATCTATCTCCAACCGACAAAGAACGCATCATGTCTGGGGTGTTCACTTTCATTGGGCTTTCGTTGTCACTCAAAGTCACACAGCTCGTCATCAATTACTTCAAGAACAACCGCAGGATCAAAGAGCAAGTCTCGCCGCCTTGGAATCTTGAGGTACCGAATCACTTTGCCGCATTTGTGACTGGATTACAGTCTGCAGCTGTGGGCGAGTTTGCTATCCTTTTCGGCATCTTGCACTGGAGCGGGGATATTTCTGCGGGAAACCGGTTGCAGCTTGTGTTGGCAATGTGCGGTGTGATTGCGCTGACTCAAGGGGTTCGCAATCTTGCCAAGTATGTGACTTTCCCGCAAGCCACCAAGAAGCAAGAGTAGATAAAGATCTGATTCGTGGGAATGATTAGTGATTCTCAAATTCTAAACTTTAATTTATTGCTTATCAAAAAGTAGAACACCAGTCAATGCTGACTCTCAATAACATTTGGATGTTCTTTGATGTATTTCAAGGCGTAATCGTCTGCTCCAATAATGTGAAAAGGATGATTGTGAAACTGGACATCGGCACCTACACAGGTTGAGATGTTAGTCAGTCAACAGAAAATGATGCTGCTCACCCAAACAGAAATCCTTTGCTGTGTAAATATCCACACCGTTCGGCTTCTTAATTTTCGCTTTTTCCAAAAACTTACCACCAACGATTCCCGCATTTCGTTGATGAGGTTCAAACACAGCAATCGTGTCATCGGCCATAAACACAGAAATCACGAACTTTCGGTCTGCATCCACCTGTTTACCGGTCTTCAAAATTGCCAGAAACCTGAGACAAATGCCATCAAGTGCCATCATCTTCTTGAAGTCTGTTTTTGGTTCTTCTCTTTCTCCCAAAAGAGATTGTATAACCTTTTCGTTCTTGGCTGGGGGTAAAAAATCCTCCAACGGGGGTTCTTCATAATCCTCCAACCTAACCGGGTCAAACGTCTCTAAACCGTACTTCTCTCTGTAGTACTCCTTTGTAAATCCGTCACAGTCACAAATCACAAATGGGCGGCCGTAAAGGTGTAATACAGTCCCGATCGTGAAGTCCCGCTCTGAAATATAATCGTCCAAACTTTCACTGGTGTACCCGTACAAGAACCGAGTCTTCTTTTTCGGTAATTTGTTGCGCCTTAGAAAGAGAGTATTGCGTTCGCGTCCACTATTGGCGGGAATGCGTTCGTGAATTTCAACTGTATCGTCAGATAGGTAGTACTGAACGACCATGTGCCGCACATCCCCAAATACCGAGTTGGTATCGTCCCAGACGCAGTAAAATCTTAGAACCCGTCGGTCATTTTCGAGAAACTTTTTGAGCGATGATTTTGGTTCGTAAGGACGTGTAGCTTTCATGCGTGCCTTCAGGTCAGCGCGAAGGGCTTCGTATGCATCAAAAGGATATTCCCCACTGGGAGGCACTCGTATTCCCAAAGATTTTAGGAATTGCTACATTTACAATGTAAGTCTTATTATGGCAAGTGGAGGGCTCACCCGAGTAAAGTCGTCACATCCAATAATTTTAAATGTTTTGGAATAAAATGTGACTTCTTTGTCTACATTGAAGTCAGTGACTGTGTAATGTTGGCCATTTGTGTCCTGGCGATTTTGGATTCTATGACGACGAATCAAAGTCCCTGCAGCAACATGGTTAGTCTATCGTAAAAAAATTTATTTATTTTCGTACCTTGAGGAATTCCACTGTTTGCAGTCTTTGGCTCGCTGACATGAATAGTGTCATCTTCAAGATAAAAATATATGTTGCATCTATATGTTCCATGATGAATGTAAATAAGTTCAGAGTTTTCAAATTGCATACTTTCGAACTCTATATTGTTCCTCTCTCTTTTCGTGCACTGCCTCTTGAAAGTACGCGTAAAACCGCAATACTTTCCGATCGAAGGCAACCCAGGCCGGAAGTCCCTCCCCAAGATCAGTTGCATGCGGATAAACTTCGATAGATGTATGTATCTTTGCCTCGTTTTGGCCAAAGAGTGGAATCGCGGCTGGCGAGGTGGATCAGTCGTGTAAGGTATATCACGAACAGTTACCTATTCCAGGAGCTTCCGCTTTAAAAACAGGAACAGTATTACGATAATCAAAGGCGTGAGATTTGCGATGGTTTGGGAGAGCCTGTGCGCTATTAGGACAAGCTCAGGCTTGCGATGCAACTCACCAGTTTATCCAGAGTAAAGGAATGGCCTGCCAGAAAAGGTAACTTCTTTTGCAACTCCTCTAGCACTGGATCTGAAATAGCCGTGTCGCTCATGCTTCGAAGGCTGATGGGTGTGACAATTCCAGGTGTATTTTCAGACAATTCCAAAATCATCAATTTTCAACGCAAGCTCTCTATATCCATCAGAAGAAGATAAAAGGACAGATTTGAGGTCTGGAGTGAGATCCTTGTGAACACGAAGAAGGTTCCCAACCCCATTGGTGTCAAACAAAATGCAGAGGAACAAAAGACTCCATTGGACGCAATCAGCCTCCTGCATCATTCGCGCTAGATGTCTGATTTACATAGTTAAGCTGGTAGATTTTTGGAAAGGTCGACATTAGTTCGCACCTGACTTCGTCCAACATGGGAAGCGGCTCGTCGAGTTCTTTATCACGTAGGTACGCAGATTTTGGTCCAGCTACATCGAATTTCCTCACCACACTCATGTCTAACCGCAAAGACTGACTATTAAGGGCTTGAGGCCTTGCCGCGATTAGATTCGTTGGCAAACTCCTCCGTTTTGAGAGTTCTCGCCCGCATTCTCGGCGCTGTTGGCTCCCTCCGAAATGATCTGAAATGATTTATAAGTGTTCATTATTCATAAGGTGACTCAATCACCGGGATAATGGAGCCCGAACTGCTCGTGAATGGCAGCAAACGCAGCCCCTAGGTTTCTTACAATGGCAGAGCGATGCCTGTGGGTTTCTATTGAGGCATCAGCCATTCAGATATTGAACATACCTCTCCGAATGCAACCACGACGTCAAAGGAATGTAAAACAGGTTTGAAAACTGCCAGAGTGAGCGAATCCGATACTCAGACAGGAGTTTCTTGGCATGTCGATTCACGACGACTTCTAAATAGAAAGTATTTGAATTGTCGATTTTGTTGGAATTGTGTAGATTTTCGTCGGAAAGTTTCTGTTTGGCCAGAGATAACTGAACAGATACCATCGTCTCGTTTGAATACCCTACAACGTTACGGTATTAAGATTCGAAATCCAGCGACATAAAAACTTGCCATCAATGGACTTGTAGAAACGAATTAGCTCCTTCGCCGTTTTGAAATCATCTAATTCAAACGCTCTCTTCAAAAGAGCAACTGCGAACTGAATACTGACGTTTGAAGGCTCGAGCGTCTGAATAATGATAAGGTAAGAGGTTGCAGTCCTAAGAAATTTCAATTCGAGACACTCCTGCTATGAGTTTTAAAAGGGGAATCAAGAATACAATGAATCAAAACAAACTTGAAACAAGGACTGCGGATTTCCGATAATGTTAAACAAACGCGGCCATATTGACATGTCCGATTTTCTGGCGCATTTAGCCACAATCTCATAGAAGGCTGGGAATGGTTTCAGAAAATGTACCACACGACCAAGAACCGCGTCATCTGGCAAAAGCTTCCAAGTCAGTCCAATTAAATTGAAATCCGCTCAGCTGTGTTTTACCGAGATCAAGAGATTTATGTAACAGGATTTCAAGCGCATGAGAGGTGTATCGGTATTTCCAAAAGTTCGCAACGAATCTCTGCGCTTCGACCGTTTGCTTCCGCTGCAAGAAATGCAAGACAAAACTATCAAGAAATAAGTGACTCTACATACATGCTTAGCAAGGCTATGTGTACAATTTAATGAGCACAGACCTTCGCCTCGGCTTTGTAGAGAACACATTGCATCGCCAAACTACTGGAAACGATGCTTTCAAGACCAAATATGATACCACGCTCAAACAAAACAGAGAGTGGGTAAAAATCAACGTCAATTTCAATTGCATCAACCTCAACCATCCCCCGAAGCGCACATCGGAGGGCACCAGCTCGATACATCCACAATGTCTCTGAAAGACCGCAGGTTTCCCGGATACTGTAAACATATTCGACTTTGTCGGCGATTGCTGTTAAGGTCCACATACCGCGATTCTATGAACATGTAGTTTATTTTTAATTTGCATTCGAAGCGGTACTCACGAGTTCTTTCAATAAGCTTAAAACTCCAGCACATAGAATATAAATTGTAGGACTGGACTGTAGATCTTGGGACTCGTTCAAAGTAATAGACTGTATGGCAGGCAATTCATGCAGGACCGAATCAAGTAGAATTTGTTGCTGCAATTCAAATGCTAAACTTGCGTCTACAACTTCAAATGTGTTCAATATTCAATGAAGGTATCGATCGCACCCACCTGAATGACGCAACATGAATCTGTGGATGACAGCATCTTGCAGCAAGCAGACGACGTACGATCCAGAGAAGCTCAAGGCGATGACTGGACGAGGAACAATTTCGATATGTAAACACTTGAGATCCGCATTCTTCTCTCGGGAGAAGACTCGAATCTGTATTATCAATAAGCTAAGAGTTGATTTGGATATTGTCTACCTGAAATTGAGTTCCTTCAAAATTCTCAGTGGCCGCAACTAGTACATTGCCAGCCCATAGTATTCCACCGTTGACAGAAAATGTTTGATCGTCAGATTCGTAACCAGCGAACCTCCATCGGTTTGTGGCAATCGTATAATGCGCCACTCCGCGTTTCCCTGAAATGGCAAAATTGGTGCCCGTGGAGTCGACGCAGGCGTATTGCACTGGCCAGTTCGTATCCAAGTACGCTGCCGGAATCTGAAATAGAAGGCACATAAGCTGCAAAGGCGTTAGAAATTTCTACCTGAGTGGCTTCCCATTGAGAGGCATCTAGACTAATGGCCTCAAAGCCATCGCTTGTACCAGATCGTACAAAAAGGTGGTGTTCCCCGAGCATGAAAGCGTGACGAGCGTTGTTCTTTTTAACTCATCAGATCCCAGCGGGATATTGAGCAAAACTCACATGATTTTGGGTTAGACACATCGGTGACTGTAGGAATTTGATGGCATATAGATCTATCCCGCGAAAAAAATGAGGACGCAAGTAAACGATTGGAGCAACGAACCGTGATTCACAGAATGGCTTGGCAACACAAGCAGCTCATAGTTTCCCACAACCCATACAAGACTCGTAACGCCATGACAGTATGAGTCAGCATGGTGGTTCTCACTATTTGGGAGTTTAGGTGGCACCTCCTTCAACTGCAAACACGTTACAAGTCATCCATATGGCTGTCTGAAGTTGTTTGAAAAAGTAGTTTTCCGAATGCACTCCATACTGAAAATCCACCAAATTTCCATCCAACAGCAAGCGCGTTACCGCAAGAAGTCCAGCTCAATGAAGTGACAGGTCCGAGCTTTGTGGTGCTTTTCTGAAAACTTTCGTCGGATAATGTATGGGAAAACGTAACTTCAGCTCGATCCGAGCTGAGCTTGTAGATGGAGAGGCAGCCGCTGACAGAGATATCAAATCAAGGCATACGTTAGAGCAAATATTCTCACTTGTCATCTCCGACAGCTATCAAGAGAAATCGTGAATTGATAGCTATAGAAGTTGCTGGAGCTAATAGGACGTCACTCTCCGCCAGGTCATAAAAACAAATCCCTGCCCACTCTAGCTTTTCCTCTCCAAATTCATCGCTGTCTTCTGAAGGAGCTTCGTGCGGATCAACTTCAGATAGCTTTTGTGATATGTATGCACGACCAGCAGAATCTGTCCATGCAAAAACATCATTCGCATCATTGGACGTCATTTGAGATAGCACTGCCAAAGTTTCTTCATGTTAGTTTCGCTCAAGATGGGGATAGCCTGACTTACTTTCTGTTGAATCTTGCAAAAAGCTCAAATCCCCTAACGACGTCGTTGCATTGTCATTCACTTTTCCTGACCAGGAGAGTGAAAGCAAAGACGGAGAATCGCGCGTACAAAGGAGCAGTTCGTCATTCAATCCAACGGCACTTAGTAGCAGAAAGTTGAGTCCTTTGAATATGCGAGCAACAACATCATCACCAAGCAACGCCGGTATCGATCTCGAGAGCCATGCGAAATATGATGGTGGTGGATACGAGGCCATCGCGATCCCCGGGGTTGAAATTCACTGTGTGCGTTCCAGACGCAAAATCGAGCACGAGGCCCTGCATTGAGTCAAATACGAGCGAGTAGAAGTGTAGATAGCCTTTGTCCGTCACGACGACAAACGAACTGCCGTCGCGGTTGAAAACAAGCTGAGAGTTTACGCCGTCCTCTAAAACTGTCAGAGTGGAGCGACTCGTTTTCGCTAGAAGCGCATGGGGCTATTTATGCAGCATGTTTGTTTTTAAGAGCGAGAAACAGGAGAAAGTCGCAGATGTATGCCAAACCTTCGTAGCCCAGATTGTGGCACTCCTCCTGCTGAGCACTCCGATTAAGCGACCATCGGCAGTTCCAACCGCATGAACTGGAAAGTCATCGTCCAAACTGTTTTGCTCGAAGCCGTCGCTGCTTGCGAGGCGGGCAGAGATACGTGTTGGTGTGCCGGTAACGAAAAACATTCTCGTAATGAATTCTTGTTCAAACAATGTTAGAAGAGCAGAGAGTTATGTTGGACAGTGTGGACAGTTATAGAAGAAACGCCTGACAATTCATTCACAGCCGATGTTGACAGCGAAGACAACCTACAGCATCAACAGAATCATATGGATGGTCCCAGCATTTCAAATGGTGTGCAAATCATATCTTTATCTGCTATAGATTGACGCGGGGTTTCTTCCAAGCTTGTTGCTCTCGCCCTTATCGTTCATCGTTTCGCCACAACCATCGCTACAGCGTATGACGCGTACGACGCAACATGGAGCTTCGTTATGCAACTCATCGTGTCTGCTGTAGTACTTTGTTTTTGTTGGAAGCGCGCGAAGAGTCAGACCTTGCAGCTAACTATGGCGTTTCTGGTACTTCGCGGTGACAAATAAGTTAAGCGTTCACACTAAGGAACTCCTTTTTAGGGTCTTGGAACAACAGTTGTTTTAGGAATTTTCAGCTGCATAGAGTTTATGGTGATATTCAACTTTCGCGTCATGAATTGCAACGATTCAATCCATTCCATTGATACCGGAGACTCTTCGAACGCATCGTTGTGCGCACGAAGTGCAGTGAATCTTGTGCGCTGCGGCGTCTTTTGGTTGGTGGAGGTAAGGGCCCAGTCGTTTTGAAAACACAAAACTTTAAGCATGCGGTCAGGTTATCGCCATCCACCCCTTCATTTCTTACATACTGGATGCATGGTCATTGGATACCATTTGGTTTTCGAGCACATCAAATTACACCATTTCATAAGAGTATTAGCATGGAATAAAGAAAGAAGCTTCAACTAAGAACATAAGTATTTTTTTATTCTTTAGTGTACCTTGCATTCAAAAATTGCCAACGAGACCCCCTGGTCTTGTGGGGGTCGCTTCCATCACCGCAAACCCGCTAGAAGCGACAGTGTTCGTTTCCCTCTCGGTAAGTTTACGCTTGAAGAATGGATGCTTCAATGCGACATCAGGAGTGATGCGTTCCCGAGGTTCATATACAAGCATTTTGCCAAGCAGGTCTTGGAATGCTTCAAACTCTGTCGCGGCGGCTTCGTATACGTGCAAACGCGCTAAAACCGCTGGTGTCACGCTATCCAACTTAGAAGAAGAAGACTCTGGAGCTGTGTGCTGCCCGGTCTGAAGTCGCTGTTGAAATTTTTGATGCAGTAATGTCCCCAAGCGTGTACCTCGTGGCTGGAAGTGAGGCGGAATAATGGCCCTGTAACTACGGTTTGATTCAGCTACTGCGGCAGCAGCGGTACTGCTTCTTGTACGAATAGAGGCAGGTTGAGGCGGAAGCGGATCGACTGAGAACATGGTATTGACTTTTGCCGGTGTACCCGATCTTATGAAGGAATTAGGCGGCATTCCCAACAAGTCTATTATTTTGAGAAGTTGGTCGTTCTCATTTTGACCATTGAAAAGAGGCTCTCCGGTATAGAGCTCGAAAAGGATGCAACCCAAAGACCTGATAATGATAATATCAGAAGAACATGGGCAGTCAATGAAAATACCAAATATCAATCGCCATCGAGTAATGGTGGCCAAGTATAACTTCAGGCGAACGATCTTATAAGAAAGTTACTTTTCGATGCTCGCAGAAGCATAGGGAACTTACAAAATCTGCTCTGAATATACGAGTAGGCACGCTCTTTCAAAAAGCAAGAGCTTCCAAAATCAATGACCTTGATAGATTCTCGGAATTCACCACGTAACAAAATACTGGTGGTTTTTTAATAAAGGCCGAATGACCTTCACCACGTTACTCACTTTTCGGGCTTTAAGTCGCAATGAATGACTTGGACGTCGCTGCGGCAAAGCAGTTCAAGACTTTCGAGAAGCTGGCGAGCAATCTTTTTGATCCAATGCATCGCGAGTCCTGTAAAAGCTCCGGCTTTGACGACTTCATAGAGGTTATGCGACAAGATCTCGTATACAATGCAAAGATGATTTCGGTGTACAAAATGCCCCTTCATCCGCACTGCTTGGTGAGTCAGATGAGGAATATTACATCCAGATTGCGAAACAAACCGATATGTCTATCGTCTTTTGGATCTTTTGAATTCAAGAGCTGCAAGATGCGGATTTCGAGTAAAGCTTGGTTGTAGAACGACTTTCGGTTCTTGATGACCTTGATGGCGACAGTCCGCAATT
The DNA here is from genome assembly GCA_025201725.1 of Chytriomyces sp. MP71. Taxonomy (NCBI): domain Eukaryota; kingdom Fungi; phylum Chytridiomycota; class Chytridiomycetes; order Chytridiales; family Chytriomycetaceae; genus Chytriomyces; species Chytriomyces sp. MP71. The sequence goes on from MU614760.1 coordinate 34,886, forward strand.
CGCTGGCATCCCTTGTGTGCAAATCAAACGCCTCGAAGACTTGTCCGAAAGAGCCTTTTCCCAGTTTACGAATTATGCGAAAGCGGTTCTGCCTGTGTTGAGATTAATGTGAAGGCCGCGTTTCAAACTGGAACCAAGCGCAAGCAAAAGCCAAACCAGACTTCGTTTGCGCGGAAAATATAGTCATCTTTATCGTCGTCGCAAGGGAGTATTTCTGAGGAGGGCTCTTTAGCAGGAACAGCGGTGCCGAGAGCCCGTTCGACCTGCGCCGAAAGGTTGTGACAATGAGTACAGAGGCAGGGGAGCGAGGCCACTCACGCTCGCGCCCGCGCCATAGTATGTGTGCGTCAGGCCAAGCGTCATCCGCACAAGAGCGCTGTCGACGCGTCGTTGCCGCGTCGACGCGGCTCGCTGCTGCGCCGTGTTCATCACCAGATTTCTGTTTTCACTTCAGAAAGAGCACGAAGCATCATGTCGATGGGCAACAACTTTCAACGAACGAACATCAAGAGCATCCCGCCAGAACGGGGTGCCTTCCCCTTGGACATTGCCGCTCTCTGCAAGTTGCCAATGGAGAGTTATATGGAATGCATGAAAGCTCAGCCCAGAGGCGAGCACGGCGCTTGTCGCGACCTCTCCAAAGCGTATTTGGAGTGTCGCATGAATACGTGAGCACATCTGGCATCTCATTCTTGTACATTAGTCTGAAATCCATTACACAGGGGCCTCATGGTCAAAGATGACCTCAACAACATCGGCTTTACATCAGTCGCAAACTTGGAAAAAGAAGATCCGATTAACAACCATAAGTTGGAAAATAAGGAATAAACACGTGAGATACAAAGATGGTTTGATTCAAATTTGAGCCCACTCTTGAAACACACAATAGCCGCTTCATGATCGTGCTATCTCTCATTCGTCGTGTTTCCCTGTGCAACTGCCCTTCTAACAATCCTCAGTGATTTGGCCATGAGAGTAGAGCTTTTTGCTTTAAGCAAACGATTCACAACTAATCCCAGTTTTCCTTGTATTTCAGAATTGGCTACATGTCGGAATTCCGCTGCTTGTGTTTCAATCATTAGATTCTCTTATTGAGTTTTTTTGTTTTTCTCAAGGTGCCCGCGTGAAGTTTTTGGGATGAGTAATTGTGACATCGTATGTTTTAACCAATTCGAGGAAGAACAAGAGATGACGTACAACTGAGTCTCAAGCAGCATGGAAGTTCTTTTTGAATGTCTGGAGCATTTACTACACTGCCTGTTTTGAAATGAAGAGAAACAAGCGAGAAAGATAATCTTAAGAGTTGAGGTGCTGACAACTATTAAAATTGAGGCTGCAATCATTAGGATATCCAAAAAATAATCTTACAGCAAAACCATAATCTTGTACAGCCACACTTTAATTGGCAAGGAGCTCACTATTTCCTTCCACTTTGCCTTCATCCTAGAAATCAGGAAGTAACAACTAGCCATCAGGTTCTTCACTTTCCTTCAAATATTTGATATTGATGTTGATGGATTCAAGAACAAGCCATTAACATCACTAAAGTGCTTACACTTGCTACAGAGATATCATTCACCATATCAATCTCTGATTTTTCTAGTCTTCAGCTGTCACAATAAAGCTGGTTTTCCTAAAAAAATGTCATAATCTGCAAAACAAAATCCTCACTGACAAAATTGCAATGGACAATATCATGACAAGTCTTTCAAGTATCTTAACAAATGTGTCATATCTTTCTAATAATGTTAACTAGGATTATTTGAGACCTAAGAAGGAATGTTGACAGCTGTTGCTTTATCTGGTTGCATTTAGGTGGATAAGTATATGAGACAACCTACTGCTGATCAATAGGGAGCTGATTCATCCTTACTAGTTCACCTGGGCTTGAAAGGCACATATCTTTTGTTAATCAATGTTTTGGTTGTATTGACTCATCCCAAAAATGTCACGCAGGAAACACAAACAGTGGAATTCCAACATGTAGCCAATTCTGAAATACAAGGAAAACTGGGATTAGTTGCAAATTGTTTGCTTACAACCAAGCTGAGGGTACCACTACCAAAGCCCATTCCCTTCCTTATTATAGGATGCCCTCCATTAAGCCCATCACCTTTGCAGGGTCTGGCAAGAACAGACCAGCCCACAAACTCCAGAACTTCCTTGATTACTATCTTGACCACTCACTAGAGATCTGCCACCTCTATGGCTTTACCTCCACTATTGCTAACTGTACCCACACTGGTCAACCTACCTACATGCAATTCATATCCTCAGGTCTCAATGACCATGCATGTCTCACTTGGTGCCTACCAGAGTCAGAATGCGCCACCAAGACCTGGGAATGCTACACTGAATGGATTCAGCAATCTATTGGCTCCCAGCTCACGCTCACCCAGGCCATCAAAGTTATGGAGAACCTGTATCAGTCCAAGTCCACCAGTGCCTACTCAGCCCAGTTCAACAAACTTATCTCTGCCATTGCCACTTCTGGCATGACCTACCCCCTCAAGCACCTGTGTGTCAAGTACCTCCAAGGACTCAAGATCCATCTATGTGTCATGCCTGAGCTCTTCCTCATTGACAATGACCTTGAGAAGCTCCAACAGGAAGAGAAACTCGACTACATGACCTTTTTCCATAGCTGATGCAGCCAAAGCCACAGTGCCAAAACCAGCGCAGCACCAAGGCCAACCATGACTTCAAATGTCCACAGAGTTCTGGCATGCCTTCCATTCGCAACTCCTTTCCAGATCTCGAGGACCCAATGGACCTGTCCAATGCCCAGCAGCACCAACGCCCTTCTGGCAACTTCCAGTACCTAACTCCAGAACAGAGGGAGCATTTTTGCTCAAAAGGTTGGTGTGTCAATCACGCAGCCACAACACAGACCACTGCCAGAAGCTCCAAAAATTCCGCTCCCAGCTCCCAGCTCCAGGCTTCAAACACCATTCAAGTGAACCACATTTAGTTTGCAAGTCTGAACAGCACCCCAGGGACCTGTCTCACCCACAGTCCAAGCCACACCTCAATGCCACCACTCAAGCCAATTCTGAAGATGAGTCCTTTCTCAACTCCAGTTCTGCCAGTTCTGAGCAGTAAACAACATACTGTCCTCAAACCAAATGACCCACCTGACTCTCAGACCTGCCTAGACCGGATTTATCTTCTGACCATATGGAACCACCTTTTATTGACCAACCCCTGCCTATTTGCCTTAACATGCATCACTTATTGCATTTCACTGATGCCCCCAGGCCTCCTCATCAGCCAAGGATCCATCCATGACCATCCAGGCACAATCCTGATCGACTCCAGGCAACACGCAATGTCCGCACTGAGCTCCCATTTCTCAAGGCCACCTCCTTCCAGAATCATGACTGCAAGATATGCTTAGCAGACAATTGGTGTGCTAGTGGAACTAGCAGTAGTTAACAAACAATTTATTTATTTTTTAATTATTTTTTTTTTTTGAGACATAAACAGCTGCATTGACAGCATAAGACCACATCTTTTTTGACAAGTTTGTAGCATTCAAGATTGTCCTGGCTTGATCCAGCAGGACTCTATTCAAACTTTCAGCTGTGCCATGCTGCTCATGTTTGTAAGGAATAATGGATTGTATTTCAACACCCCAGTGAATCATGTAGTCATTGAAATGGTCCATACAAAAATTCCTTTGCATTATCATATTGAACAGACTTCAAATTTTGATTCAAACCTTGTTCAGCCCAAGTCAACCAAAGTTTAAAGGCACTCATTATCAGAGCTCTAGACCTTCCATTTAAAGGGAAGAACCAAACAGATAGATTCATCATCAAAACCCAACACATTGATAGCAATAAAATCCATATTTTCAAGTCCAATGGATGAACACTTTGAGCATTATTTGAGCTTTTGAAGGGGCATCAAACCATTTTGTTCATGAGACTGTTATTGTACTTGTTGATCCACTTTTGTATTCATGGGTGTTTGGGCTTGGTTGTTTTTGTTTTTTAGAGGTGGAATTGTCACTTGCTGTTTTGGGATTGTTGGAAACTTGTTTTGAATTGACTGACATGTGTGGCTTTTGTATCTTCTTAGTTATTTATGGTTGGATATTGCAAGGTTGTTTTAGTTGTGATCCTTACTGGAGTATTTTGACTGTTTGCAAGTGTGATACAACCACCATGTTAGAGTATACAATAATGTTTACTTTTAATCTCTCTAATAAGTAACAAAGGAATTTATAAAGCATAATAAACAAATAACTGATTATATTCAGTCTTGACAAATGGTGTCAACCCCTGTTAGAACTGCATCCACTTCTAAACAAATAACCTAGTTACTTTACAGTTTGGTACTAGAGTTATGGAAATCTTCTTTTGGGAAGCACCCCGTCTGGACCAGCAACAACATCCAGACACACTGCAGACTATCAGCAACCAGCCCAGCAGCAATTCACAGTCCTCTTCTACTCTACAACACACCAGAACTGCGTGTAAATGCATGAAGGGCCTGAACGACGCGTCAGGAGTCCCCGAGAGGGACTCACTGGCACTGGAATTTGAGTGCCACAGTCGAGAGCTCTACGAGGCTCACAAGAGCCTGTTCCTGTGCAGGCTTTGCAAGAATCTTTGTTACTGCAACAAGCGTGGCAGACACAACCCTTGGGATTGCGCGAATACTCGCTAGCATGTCCGGCTCTTGGAGGTGTCAGATGCGCGAAGCCAAGTGAGTGCCTCCTCACATGTGTCTTCAACAATGCAGAAGGGACTTTCCCCACATCTGCTATCGCAGAAGCTGAGGGGATCCTGTCTCTCGCGTCAAGTCGCAGACGCGCAGTCCGCAACGCGAAACCCACTAGTGCTCCAGCGAGCAGAGCCAGCCCCATCTGCAGAGTCCATCGCAGACGAGCAGGACCATGGCAAATCCATGGAGGACATGCTCCGACGCATGGAGCTGCGAATGATCGAAGCACAGCGCGCGAGCGAGGCGAAGGAAGCGCGCTTCCTGCGGACCCTGAGCGAAAAGGACGACCGGATCGCGTCCCTCATCGCGCAGGTGAGTGAGCTGTCCAGCCAGCTTACTGCTGCTATGCAGCGGCTCTTCCAGGATGCCCCTGGGGAGCGCCACGGCCGCGAGGATGCAGGCAGGGACCGACAGCCAGCTGGACCACCTCCAGTCCCAACACCTGTGGCTGGCCAGACACGCGCGCGGTCTCCAGCCACAGCAACCACCTCCTGCTGCGCGATCCTTGCGTCAGCCACTGCAGGAGGGCTCTTACACGCGGCGTGAGGACAACATGACTCGCGTGGATGCGCTGCCGGTTACACCAGCACGTCCAGAACCGCGTCCACGCCCTCTCCCTCAGCCCCACCAGCCCAGGGTGCATCAGCAGCAGCTGCAACCGCAACCTGCACCTGCAAAGAACAAGCCCTGAGGCAAGCAGCACAGGATGTCATACGCAGCTGCAACAGCAGCCGATAAGGCTGCCATTGCTGACCGGATCATTGGAATCCGCAACAGGGACATGGCCCCACAGTTGCAGCATGAGCCTGTGATATACAAGAGTTTGTATGTGAACTCATACTTTGTCAACCATGGCGCATTCCGCGCCAACCCCTACAGTGGCCTCAAGCAGTACCTCTATGGAAAGGGGGTACCACAAACTATTCGGGAGGTTAGTTTTGTGGGGAAGGGACGGACACTGGCAGAGGTGTTTATTGCAGAGAAGGACTGGGTGCAAGCAGTGGAAGTTTGCCGTCAGTACAAGCTCTTGTGTGAGGAGGATATGATGCGACCCCCCCGACACAAGCCCCATCAATCTCCAAATGTGGCCAAGGCCCAGTTCATCACCAGACATGGCAAGCTGCTTCTTAAAGCAAAGCAGGAGTCAGT
>MU614761.1:0-40610 GCA_025201725.1 Chytriomyces sp. MP71
CAGTTAAGGTTGAGTTTCGTCTCACCTTATTTAATCCCCGCGACTTGGTCCTAACAGTTTTTGTTTCATTTGATTTGAAAGGTACTTTTTTTTAAATGTATTTAAAAATGGCCCAAACATAGAAATTTCAGTTTGCAAATTTGTAAAAGCTTGTTCACTATGGTGGAATTTTTATAAGAAAGCAGCATTTATTTGTAAAGTTGAATGTAAGAGAAGCTGCATTGAGAGGGACATTACTCTGTGAGGGAGTGAAAAAAAACCAGTTTTGACTATGTCTCTTAACAAATAATAATTCATTTTTTTCCATCCAAGACTGACATTCTGATTGGAACAGTCAAATCCATCAGAAACAATACCTCCACAACAGACACCTGTATGAGATTTTTTCCACCTGAATAAAGAAGATGGCAGTATTAACACCTGCTCAGTTTAAGAACTCATCAAAGCTATTCCAAAGGGCCTGATACGCAAACTTCTAAAAAGATCTAAACCTGTACCAACGTTTATGGTATTATACTCAAATTCATAATTACAATTCAATTTCTTTATCTGATTTATGTCTAACTTATGATTTTGATGACTGAGTCAATTTAATTTCAAATAATGTTTTATTTCATTTTAGATGTCAATGCCAAATATTCAAACTCTCTCAACCATTTAATCAATCACATTCCCATCAAATGCCATATTCAATTTCTGAAATTCAATAAATCTTCAACATAAAGATGGATGACCATGACAAGAACCTTACATGAGTGAAGATCCAGAGGAATATTGTTCTTAATTGGTACATATGAATTCCTGTCAATGAAACACAGGAATTGCAAACTTGGCATTGTTCAGTTGAACTTTATAGTCACATGCGACTCTTTGTGCCATCCAGCCCAGCATCAAAACACCATGTGTCAGTTCCAGTCATTTCAAAAGTTAATTTTGACATATTGGCTCCACACAACAATCATCATTCTTTCTGGCATTTGAATTTCCTTTTTTAGTATTGAAAATAAAGGTTAGGTTAATACATGAACCATGCGTGAGATTCCATAGGGCTTCAATTCTTCATTCACAATGGTGTTATCCATTCCAAACAGAGCACAATTCAAGACAGTGTCAACAAAATGTGGATTGTAGTGAAAGAGAAACAAGTCCACCTTGTTCTTTTGATAGCTTATGATAAGCCTGAAACTAAGCTGTCATTAATAGCAACCTCAGATGTAAAAAACAACTTCTTAATGAAACAAATGAGTGTTTGCAGGGTAAATTAATCTATATCACTTTAAACACATGAGACACACTTTTGAAAAGCACATTCAATCAGATATAGTTCCCAATCCACAGTCCATGAGCTTGTTTCCAGATCTCTCTTCAATTGTTGACCCTGCTCCCTCCACTTAAGCTCTTTCGAACTGCCAGCCACTACTGTTCGTCCTCCAACCCTCATGACAAGCAGTAACAGTCCCTCTGCATACCAAATCCTTGTTCTTATTAGACACTTGTGTGCAGCTGGTGGATCAAATTCGGTTCCTTTACTGTACAGATTTTTCAACAATGCCCGACAGCATTTTACGAAACCCTCCAACGTTTTTTTCAAATTTGACAACGAAGTCCCAGAAGCCCATAGGATAGCTGCCGCACCTGCTAATTTTTTTTTATAAGTAATTCCAGGATAATGGGGAAATATTATTTCAGTCTGGATAAATCTTAGTATTTTCCGAACCAACGACACACACTTAGATCCTTTCACTCCAATTGCAGTGAAAGTGTCCTCACATAGTATTTTTTGTTGGATATTGTGAAGACCTAGTTCAATGAAGAGAGGCAAGTACGTCAGGCAAGCTCTAATGTTAAACATCCTTAGCAAGTTTGAGCTGAACGTGTGGAAGCATAACACTAAATGTCCCTCCATGTCAAGAGTCTCTCGTCCATTGGACACTCGAATAACAGCGACGCATACCCGAAGTGCATTAGTCAAAATATGAATTCGTCTGTTTGACTCAAGAAACTGTTGAAAACGTCAGATGGAACTTCTAAAAGTTGATGAAATAGTACCTCAGAAGGAGAGCTTCGCGTCATTTGAACATGTTGGAGGTAGATTTCTTTTGCTCGGGATACGAGATTCATGGCGCAAAGAGTGCTGGCCGCGGTCATATGAATTTCACACAGAGCATATTTGCCTAAGCCTGCGCTCTGGTAGCTATGTTCTTCTCTTTCAAAGAAGCTGTAATATTCGTGTTGTCGCATCAAACTAAGATATATGAATAAGTATGTTTACTTTCCCGTACTACACTTACGCATTCAGGGTTGAGCTCCAAGCAAAAGCGGTTAAGTAATTTGCTTTCTCGGAAAGTTGGAGGCCTTCATCTGCAAGCAAATCAATTCCCTCCTTCAATGTTCGCGCCGATTCCTCGAATTTTCCTTCGAGAACCAGCGTATAAGATGTCATCTCCTTCAAAACGACAATCAGACCAATTTGAAAACTTGACATTATATCTAGTACTTCCTCGGTGTTCAATCCAGCCTGATTGGACACAGTATCGGAAAGATCCTTGCAAAGTCTTGACAGCTCTGAAAATCCTAACGTACCAGTCGCAATCGATAAACTAGAGAAATACCAGCATAAACGGTGAGGACGGTCAGTTGTGATAAGGCAAATAGGATAAGCGGCCATTAAAGTCAACTGAAGAAGTTCCAACCCTGGTCGCGAATGCTCGTATGATGATGCACCAAGGTATAACAATTGCGCCAGTTGCTTCAAAGTTTCTTGGACCTCATCACTTGAAAATTCTGCATTTTTCGACTCTAAAATCCTTGGGAACACTTTTTTAATATGTTTGACAGCAAACTTTCGACGTTCTGTATCTCCGAGCAAAATCATGGTTTTAATTTGCTTGCACATTGATAATACTGTAGGCATAATGGTCAGTGGATTTGAGGAACCATATTTTTGTTGGCAACCCATAAAGCGCAGTCCCCTTGACACAAACGATATCGCAGCTTTATACTGGCCTTGCTCAAAATGAAGCTGGGTTAATAACCTACATTCACGAATTTTTTTGTAGATTGTGTCAGTGAGATCCACTTGCGCAGGCAGTTGTTCCAAAATGCTTAAGTAATTAAAGCTGAGATTTGTTTGATTCATTTCTGCTGCTTCAATGAAAGCATCGTAAATTATCTGTTTCTTCTTCCTGCTTTCACTTGGAAAGCTTAGAAGGTGGTGGATCATGGTTTGGCGAATGGAAGTAAATTCAGAAGTTTCCAAGGTATGTGTGGAAAAAACTTCCAGCAAATACTCGTAGTATTCAAAAAATAATCTATGGAGCTGTTCGCGCTCCTTTGGGACAATTGTACTTAAAATTCCTTGTTGAATGAGATAGTGGGCAAACGATAGATCTCCATGCGTTTCCTTAGCTGTTATAAATTGGAACTTATCATAGTTGATGATAAGGCTCAATAGAGCATCATTGGAATGCTTGAATGAATTTTTTTTCACAGTGGGTGAGACAGACTTCGATGTTTCGAGTAATTCCAACACTGCGCCGACATCCTCAAGCTTGAAAACTTGACCTGACACTGCAGCCACTCGCAGCAATGACTTCAATTTTGGCGATAATTTATCAAACTGAGCGACAACTGCAGTTGTGGCGTTCATTGCTGTAGTTATCAACGAAACTGGCAAGCCAGCAGCGATTGTTTCTCTGTGGTCCTCAGCAAGGGAATAAATTAGAAGTTGAGCTACCATGGGAACTCCTTGACTTCTGATCAAAATTCCCGTAATTAAGGACTGATCTATTAATTTAACTGGAAGTTTGATGGCTTTGCGAAGCATCGCATCAATATTCAGTGCACTCAATGCATTCAGGCGCATGGTTTTAAATAATGGAGCAGTGGAAATATATGTAAAATACTTGGCTAATTCTGGTCTCCATTCCTGAGGTAAGCTATTTTCAGTAGCTTAATCTTCATATTCGACCGCTTACCTCCACTGGACGAGCGGCGAAGGAAAATAAAACGTTAGGGCATTTGGCGAGTAAAACCTGTGCTAGTTCGAGGGACGCTGGGTCACACCATTGGATGTCATCAAGAGAAATTGCGACGTTGACTCCAGAATCATGTATGGCATTGAAAATCCGAGAAACAATGACTCCAAGTTGAAGGGAAGATACTCCATTTGAAAATGATGAACTGTTGGATAGTCCGCACAGGTAGTTTAAGTGCTCAATATAGGAAAACGGGAAATTTAAGCTTTGAAGTAGGCTTATTAGCACAGTCTTGAGTTTTGCTTTCTCATCAGTATCACTACGAGGCTCTCCCCCTTCATTTACTGCATTTGATGGTTTTGAAACATCCGTAAATATTGTCCCTCGCCTTCCGCGTTTGAGGCTAGGGTGAGTCTCTGATGGTGTCGATTTCAACGCCGTCAAGAAACAGGGATTTTTTGCGAGCTGCATGAGGAAAGAGTAGAAAATCTGAGTCCATGAAAAGAGGACGCTTTCTTGTTTGTGTTCCTGGGCTCGTGCGATGCAGAGGATTTCTGTCTTAGCATCAATCGCGTGATGCAACCAAACTAGAATCTCTGATTTGCCTATTCCACTTTGTCCTACAATCAAGCAGTTTATGACTCGTTGCTCCATCCAATGAGCACGCCAATTCGACAAAATAAGCTCTAATTCTCGAATCTCCTTCTCCCTGCCAAAGAGTTCCCGTCGCAAGCTTTTCCTCTCGTTTAACATATTCAAATTCTGTCGTTGAGTGGGTCGATAGATTTTCACAGGTCGCTCAACGCCTTTCAATCCAACTAGCGGAATATTCACGTCGAATTCAAACATTTCGTCCGTATGCTTGAAAGTCTCATGATCGCATAGAACAGAGCCATGACAAATTTCCAAGCTCATTAGCCGCGCGGCATTGTTGACTGCGACGCCCAAGATAGTAGCATCACAACGCGTTTTCGTTCCAACCACCCCAGAAAAAGCTGTTCCAGAAGTCACACCAATGGCGAATTCATTATTCAAAATGGGCGGGAAAGACTGAGCAATTTCAAAGGCGGCTGAAAGGGCGAGACCCATTTCTCCTTTCTCATGAGACATGCCCTCCAATCCCCAAACAAGCAACGCAGTGAGTGCTTTATCATCACAGTTAAACTGACGTATACAACCCTCGAAACTTCTTACTGCTTTGCAAACAACTGTCATTGCATTTTGAAGCTTGGCCAGGTCGCCTGATTCCGCTAAAGTTTCAGAGGAAAATCCACATAGTTTTATAAACACTACAGACACTTTGCGAAGCTGATCAGGAAGCGTGATTTTGTTGCTCAGCCTCAAGTTATTTGATAAAGTGTCATCTAAGTATGTCGCAACTCGAGGAAGATGTCCAGCTAGCGACGTGATTGAGATTTCATTTTCCCCTTGATTTAATGCCTCTGAGTTTGTTGCACCATTTTCCTTTTGAAAACTTTCAATCTTCATCCTCCAAGTCGAAGTTTCATTGGATTCAGAAACGACAAAGTACGTCTTTTCAAGCTCTGTGGCTGCAAATTCGTTAAGGAAAGCTTGAATAATACGCTGAAAATCGAGAGTGAAAACCAGGTCGCCCTGCTTGCCGAGGTTGAGGCAAATCCCAGATTGCTCTAAACTCGGACCTGCAATGAAGTACTCCCGCTTCATCTTATTCCCTATGTGTATATGATTGAAACGTCCGATGCCTATTCCAATATGTATTTTTAACGGTTGTGAAATCTTTTCATTGGCATGGAGGCCAAATTTGGAAGCAGCGGACTTGAACCACGGTGCGGGCTTTCCTGATCGATCTGGTGACCTTGCATTATCTTTTGAGTTGTGTGGATGTTTGTTGAAGACGTTCTCGTCGAAGCTGCTTCCCTGTTTGACTTCGAACGAAATGGTATAGTCTCGAAACGCTTCGAGCAATTTCAAACAACAGAGCAACACATCAGATCCTAACAGTTGATATTGCAGCGTCATGGATTCTCGTCCGAATTCTGCTGCTCCTGTGTGAAGACTCCAGGACGCAATAACCGCGTCTCCAGCCAGTTTGACAACGGAACCCTTGTGATGATTGACACTCTTTATGATAATCTCCATCGGAGGGTTGATTAAGTCTTTAATTGTGGCGCCAGCCTCATTGCCGAGAAGCGATTCCAAGCGACTGCTGAGTTTAGAATACCCAGAGATATCAATAATGGCGACAAACCCGTCGTCTTCGACTGACTGAGGTAATTGGTGGTCTTGAGAATCGCTGAGGACGAGTTGTCGAACGTGAGCGGGGAGAAACGCTAAGGGTTCCATAATCACAGTCACCACGTAAATCTTAACTCTCTGTGAATCTCAAGGACAAAAGTGAACGAACAAAAAACCGAAATGTACGCAAATTACATGAAAGCTGTGTCAGAGGTATCGCCATCAAAGCTTCCAAGGCTTCTACCATTTTCGTTTCCAACTGGCTCGCCTCCAACCTTGGCACCCAAGCTGACATCCTTTCCCTCAGAACCCAAACGATGCACAATAGCACCATCATTGTTCAAAGTTTCCAACTTGTTTCCTGAGATTAGATTGTGTGGACAGAAGGCTTCGATTCGAGGGTCACCTATTCTGGTCGGAGTCATAGTTTCCAGCCCCTACAATATATTCAAAGATGCGAATCTTGTCATAATTAATGCATACGTGCCGCCTATTGACATCAAATGAGCACAACGGGCACTGAAGCATGCTTTGATCCGCTCCTCTTCGTCGTTACTGGAACCAGCGCATTGCGTGAGGTCTGTCGTATCCTGGAGTCCAAGTCGAATGTTGGAGTAGAATATTGGGCCTTGGAGACTGGTAAGCTCAGTGAAGCGGCTTGGACGAGTTTCTGGCTTGAGTTCCAGCACAGTTTGTCGACTTTGAAATCAAGAATTTGGTTTGGGTTGGCAGCATCAGTCACGATGATATGGATTGGGAATATTTGTTACAAAGCTCACCCTAGTTTGGGCGCTTTGGAAGCGCGTGTTGTTGGCAGTGGCAGTCCACACGTTCCAGAAATTCGGGAGCTGGGAAATGTCTTCCTCTGGCGCCCTTCCACTCTTGATTGCCTGCGACTTCAAGATTTGATTCAAGTGTGGAAATCAAGTCATGCGCGCTTCCAGTACTGGGGGGTCGTGAAATGCATGATTCCAACCAAGTATCCATGTTTGCCTGCAAGTGTTGTGCAGATTCGCCACTGCGGGTCTTGGTGGTAGGTATTGTAGACGGATGTAAGCTTGAGGGCAATATTTTATATTTTGCGTGCACCTAGCCTTTGCCAGCATGTGACGTAGTCGCTTCACGGGAACGTGTCAATGCGAAATGGTTAGGAACGCTAGCATTCTACAATCAAGTGTTGCATGAGAGACCAAGAACGAGACAGCGAGCACGAGTACTGAGAATGGTACCTCATGCCCCTGCTCCATCCACCATATTTGTATGCAATGCAAGATTAAAAGACCCACCCCAATCACCTGCCCATCCCCACCTCACGGTATAATGTGTTACCACTGATTTTCATTTCTACTCTTTCTCACCGCGACTTCTCTTGGTTTTATAAGTGAACAACTTTGAGCAGGACTTTCAGCAGGCGATACAGGCGAGGGAGCCAGCGGACATCCGTGCGAACCTTCAGGCTCTCTTTGAAGGCGCCACCCAGACTCTGACGGCGTTGATCAACGAGAGGGTCCGTCCACGAGAGACAGGCGCTGATCAACGAGAGAGACCACGAGAAATAGGCGCTTCACGCAAGAGAGACTGCGCTCATTAACGAAAGAATTGTTATTGCTTGGCTGCCCAAGCAGGTATGCTTCATCATATTTGTGGTCAAGTTACGTCAAGTTACTCACACACGAAACACAGCACAACCCGTTATTCCCAACGCCGCCGAAGTCGCTGATAACGTCATGGTGAGATTCTTTCGGTCCTATTGGGAAGCATCTGAGAGTTGATTTTGAAACTTTTAGGCTTGCCTAAACGTGGCTCCAATAGCATCAAACAGAACCGACGTATCTATGGCGTCGTCAGGATACCCACAAACAGACGTCTCGATGCCTTCAGCAACAAGCCGGATGAGTGAATGATCAAATAAAAGCGCATTTTATTTGAATTAAACGTGCAATTCCAATTAATTATTTTATTGCTTTATGATAAACTTAATGAAGTGTGTTGTTCCTTCCACAAGTGTGCGTTCAAAGTATCTTAAATCTCTTCCCATGGGAGCAGGCCACAAAGATCCACGAATCAATCATGTTTATAAGTGTATGAAAAGAAGATTAATTCATCTTTTTCAAAGGTAGGTGTACCTTATTTTGGATTTGAGGAAGCAGTTTCAATCGACATACCAAGCCAGTACTCAAAATCGAAAACCCAGTTTGATTCAATGTGAATCAGTCGTTGAAGGAAAGAATCAATGAATAGGAATAAACCATCAACGATTTACGATCGAAATCGTGGGAGGAAGTGGATAGTTCTGTGGTCAAGAAGTCAAGAAGACGAAACCCATTTTCGATGAAATACAGAGTTCAACATCGAGCGAGTACCACCATCGTGAAAGAGGACTATTTGCGATTGACTACAAGACAGGCATTGTCTTTTATACGACGAAGCGCGACGATATAGATCCAAAGTAAGCATCGAAAAGCAGCGATCCGATGCTTTGGACCATCATCAAGAACACTAATATATTCTTTGTGGTTCTACTAATTGCTGTGTATCGCATGTCCTTTTCCACTCGATTCCACTCGTGGATTATGAACGGTTCGTCATTCTTGTAACCTTATATATATATAATTAATAATTATTTGTATTAATCTATTTTTAAAATTTATACACAAATTGTTATATTACCTTGTGAATTGTGGAACAGTAATTGACTGCGTTATCAAACACGCGGCGAAGATATCCACTGGATTCAGAACGACCACCACCTCGTCCAACACCTCTCATGGCTCTCATACACCGCCGGACACTGACGGAATCCTGGAACATGGTCTGATATTCCGCAGAAAAAATGGGTACAGATTCCTTTGTACCCTCAGGCTCCACAATATCCCAGATCTCGCACGAATAGTGAATGCATTCGTTCCACTAACAGAAAAACATGCACCGGAACGTGTGCCGTCACTACATCACTCCTTTCTTGTGTTAAGTAGCACAGCAGATTGCTGCTTATTACACTCCAAACTCTTCATGAGCTCCCGCTCTGCATCATCAAAGCCTTTTTCAGCAAAGCAGTTCACCCCACACGATTTGATGCACGCACAATCTTTCCAACAACGGTAAGTGCAGCAGCGAATACTGAAGCAGGACAGCGTGCCTTATGGCGCCGCCTCCGTCTTACACAGATGCTCTCCATCACGCGCCTTCACCACCATCTGTTCCTTTGCTGTGTTGTTTTGAAGCAGAGAATGTACCCAGTACCCATGATTAGACATGATGGTAGATATCGAACTGGAAGGCGGATCGCATGAAAGCGCCCAATCGCATGCAAACACTGAGGATTTCGGAGGCCGTCCCGATGCAAGCGCACGGCAGGGGGGCCAGGCTTGGAGCATGGATACAAGTTCTGCTTGGATGGAGTTAAAAACATTCTTAGTTCTTAATCACCTATAGACACCTTCAATAAAACTAGTGATAAATGTATTAGCATCGAACTAAAATAATACGAATCGGAAGAATGAAATAATTATCGATAAGAGTAATTCGTCACCGGTGAAACACCTTGATGGAAATTTGCCAAGTGATCTGCGAGAAACTGTGAGTCGCAATGGCGAAAATAGGTGAGCGGTGTAAACACAAACCTCGTCCGACGTGATTCCACCCTCGTCTTCCCACTGGTCCAGGCAAAATCAACAACGCATTCCAATGATTGCTAGCTTCATCTGCCGAAAAAACAGGCGGAATTCCATGACACAGCTCCGCAACGTTTCCGACGACCCTCAATGCAGTATCGACGCCGCCACTTGTGGATGCGGCATTCAGAATCTGGAATCCTTGCCATTCCGCACTTGTGAGTACTTTGCTGCTCCCAAGCAGCGGCCCCAGAATGGCGGGACTGCCCTTAGATGGAGGTGGCAAGTGGTGCCTACTGACAGGCTTACGATGTGCTGGAGCAGCTGGATGACACAGTAGCGACCCGACTCCGTTGCGTTCTTGTACATTTTGCGTCGGTTTCCGCTGTATGTAACTCCCACTCACTCCGCCACCGTCCAGAACGTACCCAATGCCACTCACTCCACTTACTGCAGACGAAGGCGCCGCAATAGTGTCCCTCTCAAGCGCGCGCGCCATAGGCCGGCCGTTCACGCGCGCCGCAACGTTGAAGGCTGCAACATAACGAGCAGGAATAGCCAGCTTCTGACTAAATTCTGTCATATACACACTTTCTCGATGATATACTTGTGGGTGCGATGGGTTTCCGTGCGTCACAGCCAATGGTAGGTCGCTGGTGACTAGGTAATCAGGGTGAATAGGATTGCTATGGAAGCGGCGGTTTTTGTAGTAAGGAAACGGCAGGTGTGAAGGGTCACTGACAACGATGCTGTCAACGCTTCCCGGTGGTCCTGGAGGTGGGTTGGGAGACTTGACGGAGTAAGCAACTTTGTCGAAATGTTGCGGCGGGACAGGTGCTGTTGGTCTCACGCGAGACGAAAGGGGTCGTGTGGCTGTATTTGGACGTGCGACAATGATAGGTCGTGTGAGCGATGGTGCTTTTGAATTCGCCGCTGTCGATGGTGGCTGTATCATGATAGAATCGAATCGGGCTGATTTTGGTCGATTGTAGGCAGTTTTCGGGCGGGATGCCGTTGTTAAAGGTGACTGTCCTGTCGGAGGATGCACTGCAGGAGAAGAAGGCTTCGAAATAAGGGGAGCCGAGGTTTCCACTGATTTACAAGCAGGATCTGCCGTACTTGTAGATTTTGATAGTTGAGGAAATGTCATTTGAACTTTCGTCTTTGATACGATTGCTGGCGCAGAAGGCTTGTTCGAAAGTAAGGCAGCAGCCCACTCTAACCATCGGACATTTTCTTGTTCAGAAGTTAGAATAGTTTTGGTGGCGTCTAAGTCAGTGTCAGAGTCTGTTAAATCTAGCACTTGTTCATGAGATGCTGATGATGTTTCTGACTCAAAGGTGCGTTCCTCGGCAATAGGAACTGGCAAAATATTTTTCTCAATATAGCTTTCGCAAAAATCCTGTCTTCCAATTTCTTTGTCGCCTGGTCCACCAATCGTGGTTCCTTCTTTGTCGGGTTGACGTTGGGAATCCAAGCCTCGAATCTTTCGCCCCTCCTTCTCCATTGCATTCGCTACCTTCTGTATTTCCACATTGAGGCTTGATCGTGTCACACCAATATCTGGAAATCGCGGCTTACTTCGTTCAACTTCCTTCTTAGATGGTATCGTTGCCATTCCCATTCCAGAGGGAACCCCAGACTCCCAACCACCCACTGGAACACGCACTTTTCCTCGTCGTCCGGTTCCCCACGCAGCAGCACTAGTTGCGGCATACATGAGACTCAGCATTTGCACTTAAATGACGTGTGGGCTTATATAACCCCCACCCATACCCATATGAGGATTCACGGTTCCCACAGAGATCAAACTTCCCACAGCTTGTGCGGTGGTTGGGAACCCAGATCCACCACCAAAGCCGTCGACTGCCCCATATAGTTTTGCAGCGGCGGCGTTTACAGCGCTAGCGCCACCATTCATGCGATCCCATTCTCGCAAAGTTTGGTACTCCCTCTTTGTGAGCCGATGCTCCTTCAAGGTTTGAATGAGGTGGTGTTTCTTTCCGATGAAGGGAAGGCGCGAGTGTAACGGTCCTCAGGATTACGTCGCGCATAACTCAGCTCCCATGCTACTTGATTCGATATGCCAGGCGGAAGGGCATGAATTCCTGGAATAAGTGTGGTTCGCTTGAAAGATGTTGAATAAATCATTACGCAATGCTTCAATAGTGAGGGGCGATGCTTGGCGTTTGCAGAAGTAGAGAGCAATGCCAAGTATTCAAGATGACGAGAAGACTGAGCGTGGATTCTTTCCTATTTCTGAGACGTGTGATTGGCTGTCGCACTACAAAGACAACGGGGATTGAAACCGCCTCTCGCGATTTCGATAACAGCGTCAGTTGATGAATATGAAATCTCGTGGAGAATGAAATGGAACCTATCGAGATTGCACCGCAGAAGGAACAGTGAATCTGTAACTAGCGAAGGAGTCGGAAGTCTCCCAAAAAACAAACCTTTGTTGACCAAGATTTGCAATTGGCTCTGAGCCTGAACTATGGTGCTGAATCAATCAGTTATCGGGTTGTTAGTGCGCGCCAGGAGGCAAATGTCGCTTGATTTCCTTTTAACTTCCTATCAGATTGGTCTCCTTGTCGCACGCTCTACAAAAAGGGAGCAAAGAACTTCATCCACAGAAATGAAGAGTGTACTTGAAAGTCCACTATTCTTCATAACCGCGAAAGAAACAGAAGAGGAAGTGGAGGCTCAACCTCTGCAAACTCCAGAAACACCCGTTTCGCTGGCCATCATCGTGTCCAATAAGTGAATTGAAGCACCAAGACACCATCCAGTTTCAACCCCACCAATTTTCTTGGCCGTTTTAAGAATCCGTTTGCTGTTAAGTTCATATCCAGTGCTGAGCATATGGTAAATGAAACCAAGGTCTAAGCAAAGCCCAGGGTCCGCCGCAATTGCACTCTGCACAGTGTCACTCAATTTGGCCTGAGCAGTTGCGTCACCATCAATTGCCTTACACATGGCAGCAGCAAAAGTCTCAACATCCTTGACAACAAATTCAATCCATCATTCTCATCACACTTGATGACACCTAAATCTGCAATCCTGTTGTAAAAGTAGCTGAATGCATAAATATCCCCTCCAAATGAATATTTAAGCTTCATTTGGTAGACACTGTCCCAAGAGCAACTATTTTTATCCAGTATAAATAGGGCCAAGTACTTATTAAAGACGTTTCCATATACAAATTGCTGCAAGAAGCACACCTGATCAACTGATGGTCACAGCTTTAGTCACATTGTTGCTGCTGTCTCTGGCTCTTTTGAAGGGCATACTTCCTTTCTTGGCTGCTAGGCAAAGGCCTGCAAAATTTTGTGGCAACATTTTGTCAGGTCATACCCAAGACATCTGTGTTGGTAGAAAATATATTCCTTCCTGCTGGGGGTAAATTTTGTCCATTTTCACCATCTGCCACACTGATTTTTGAACTGAGCTCCAAAATATCACAAATTTTTAAACACCAACAAAGTAAAAGAATCATTATAGACCCAATGCAACCAGTATTTCAAGTGAATATCTGAAACTTTCTTAAAACTACCCCTCCTATGTCTCCCAATTATTGATCAATACTACTAAAAGATCATGCTGGACCTGTCTCCCAAGTTTTGAATAGAGTTAGTTAATGCATTTTCTCCAATAAATGAGAAAATATTTGTGTACCTCCATAATCACCCAATCTACCCTTTATGAGTTCAGCATTAGACTCTATATGAGGAGGGTACTTTGCCAGACACAAGTACCTGGGCCACTCTTAGGAGCTGCTACAAATACACCCCCAAAAATTGACTAAAGTACACCATCAGGCTGTCAAAACAAAATATGACAAGGAAGTGGGCCTGGTTTGGTTGGCAAAAATACTGTGAATGCCAAATTATTCTGGACCACAACAAAGCCAATCTGAGGCTCATCTATTATCTCTCCTACTCTGACCATGAGTCAAAGGAAAGTTAAACAGCCATTTCCCAGATGAAGATGTAGAAACTATACCACACTATGTAGTAGTTCATAGTACTTCCCAGATGTGCCAGAGAAAAAAAGACTACACTCCAAAACATGTGTTGGTGCTGTATGATTGTGAAAGAACCTTTTCAAATCAATGTGTGTAACATGCATGCAATTGGCAACCATGATTGTGATGGATGACCACTTAGGGTAGATTAAGAAATGCCATTGGACAATAAAATGATAGTTTTGGAAATGTGATTGTCTTTGTGGTTATCATCGCATTTAGTTCACTTCATCAATGCATTGCCAAAAGAGCAAGCTCTGTCAGAAAACCATTGCACCCAATCTCTATGTTGAATTGAAAGCCACACCATGGCCCCTGGCCAGTCAGAATACTTGCCCTTAAGGCATGGAAGCTAAAGCTGCTGCACATCATGTATACACACATGGTATTGAATAACACTTTTCTATCTGGATATCTCAAGGAAACATACTATTATGGCACCAATGCCTAAAAGGAAAATTCCATTACCTAGATGAAGAATTTTATTCCCCAAGTTTTTTTGTCACTATTATGTTTATTCTTTACAAATAACATCCTATTTTATCAACCTTTTGTAAAACTACCAACTGTACTTTCTCAGAATGTAGGATGCAGTGTTTGCAACACAACTTCATCAAACCAATTTTGTATTACTTCTGCTCAGTTTGTCCCCTCTTGCTTATTTTTCATAAATATAGCTTTCAAGCCACATAATAATAATTTAGTAAACAAATAGTTAGAGATGTTGCATGAATTATACTAATTTAATTATTAATATTTACCCATATTCCCAAAATTTTGAATGGATTTAAGAGAATAATGAATTTCATAAACTCTCTTATTCTTTAGTTCAGGGGAAACCCCAGTAATTTACTACATTAGACCAATATAATGCCTAAATCAAATTAAGAAAAAAGAAACCAATCCGCACTCAAAACTCTTTCCTTACACGATAGTTATATGTTTGTCAATTAATTTATATTATATTGATATTGTGCCTATAAATTAAGGTTGAAATATATGGGAGAGAGGGAGTGAGTGAGTTGATCCTTGGCCACCAGACTGTACATTTCAAAACATTATCATTTATTATATCCATCCCACCCTTCTGACATGCAATGCTTGAATTCTTGACAAACTTGTTCTTGATAAACAATCTCCACCAATAGAAGCTTTGTGATTGTGAATAAGTTTAGCTATTATTTATTTTTTAAGTTCTTGTGCCCTTGCCTTGATTTTGAAAGCACAACACAATTGATTGATTTCTTCGTCACAGTGTTCTTTGGTACGAAAGCATCACACCAGGTCAATACCATATCACTTGGTTCAAACAGTGAAACTGATTATTTTTTGGATGGAAACATGTGAAAAGAAAAAAACATTATTTTTTTCAAATACTTTTTTTTTTCCCCCAAAAAAATGGAGCAATTTGATTGGTCAAAAATTTTCTTCATACGCAAAAAAAAAGCAAATATTGTCCAACTGTCCTCAAGTAATCACAATGAAGCATTCCAATTGTTCCAAAAACACATTTTTTTTCAAAATCTTCGCAATAACAAAATCACAAATTACCAACTACTTGAATCAAAAAATCCCATTTTCCACTTTGTTTCCATGCATCCACTCTGTAGCATCCAATTATTCATCATCATATCCACAATGTCAAGATCCTCATAGTGCGACATGACTGGAGCAAAGAACAAAAGCATAATAATTGTGAGACTGTCTAACATTCAACTGACATGTCAATTCCCTGCTGTTGTTGAAAGTAGCCAGAATACTCAAGAAGCTGGGAAACAATGTGGCATCTGGAGAAACCTGTACAAATGTTTTTGCTTCATATTGCGGAGATAGATGCACTTGACAGCACCTTCGTCAGTAGTGGCCACCTTTTGAAGTACTTCGCGATCAAAGGCAACAAACATGTGCACTATGGTCTTCCAACAGATGGTGCCAAGCAAAGATAGTATGCAGTTTTGATTGCATCCTCCCTGCTTAAATGCCATAAGATAGTGGCAACATGGAGAACAGTTTGTGCAGTCAGTTTGTTGGAAAAGTGGGGGTTTGGAGATTTATCTTCCATGTGGCAACAAATATGAATCATCTAACAAACATTAGCTTAGACTTGAACCAAAGTTATGCAAAAACCCAACTTACCTTGGATTCAACAAAAAAGAACACAATTTCACACACACCATCCAAATAGTTGCTACCACTGACTCCATTGTGCTCTGTATCCCTGATAACCAATTACTTTGTGTGGAGAATTTGTGAAAGAGGCTGAAGAAGCTTTCTGAAATGAATCAAACTTTGCTGGAATGCCTTGAGAATTGAATAGACTGGATTCAGATGGGACTGAGACGCTTAATTGCTGTTTGCCAAATATGCATAATGTTCATCCTGTCAAAACAAATTTAAAATCATGAATACAGACCAATTCTTCTAGCAATTGGTCTCAGAACAAGAATAAACAACTCACAGATGCATTCTTGTCATCATAATCATTCTGGCATTTTGTAAAACAAGTCTGACTGTCCACAGCCAGAGCTTTGTCTGGGCATGGCAATGTATTCACCAAACCAATATAGTCCCCTTTCTCCATTGCCTGTTTGGCAGCTTTGCTTGCTGAATGAAAAAATTAGCCAGTCAATTCAAACACAATGACAAGCAATCAATGCAAGATGTTACCCAAAGAAAAGAATCCACACAAAATTACTGGAAATTATAAGAAAGATTTTTTTGTGAGAATGTAAATCTGAAGGAGAATTGGGAAAACTGTACCTTTGGATTGTTCTGTTTTTGAAAGAGATGTGAAAGAAAAGTGTCATTAGTAAATTTGACATAAATGGCAAGCAATCAATACTAAATACTATCTGTATTACAGAATCAATGCAAAACAAATGGAAATTATAAGAAAATTTTTTGTTAGAACAAGAATTGGAAGGAAAAGTGTGAATGGGAAACAACAAACCTGGGGATTCCAGAAATTGTTTTTATCCAGATTGTATTGATTTTTCTGAAAAATCAGCATTTGACTTAAAGGAACCACATTCAGTATATTTCTATATTATTTTAAGAATTACCAAAGTGGGGCATAACACTGGGGTTTATTATTGTGCCTTGTGTTCAACTTATACCTTCATGTAGCACAACATATCCTTCATGCTGAAGGTACTACAATGAGGGAAACATTGAAAGCAATGATTTTTAACCCCCCCCCCAACACCATGCCCCCACCCTCTTCCCTCACAGGAAAATACACTACTGATTTGAAATTGTCACACTCTCCACTGAAATGCTAATAAAAATACACTTTCTTCAACAACACCATATTATGATCAACCAGCATAACTGTGTCTCTATCTATAGGCCCACTGTCTTGTAGAATCCTTTTTCTCTTCAAGATGTTGTTATTATATCCATCCCCCCTTTCTGTCTCACAATGCTTGAATTTTTGACAAACTTGTTCTTGAGGAGAAACCAATCACCACCCATGGATGCATTATGCTTATGAATGAGTTTTCTATTATTTTCTATAAGATCTTGTGCTCTTGCTTTGATTTTGGAAGCATAACACCATTGATTGATTTCTTGGCCATAGTATTCTTTGGTACAACTGCCAAGTCAATACTATATCACTTGGTCCAAATAGAGTCACATTTTGATAAAAACTAATCAACTTTTTGGATGGAACATGATAATTATTCTTTTAAAACTAACAAAAGTTTTTAAATATATTGATTTTTTTACCAGAAGCTATGCTGTATAGCATTTTTTGAATCTGAACTTGTGAGCTCCATCTTCATTTCATCAGTGTTGTTGGCCTGATATTGCACGTCATTTGGTGCAATGCATCTGTTTCAAAAGTGTCGACAAGCTTTGTATTATTTGTTGCAAAATGTTGATAAGATATAGGTCCATATTTTTTCAAGAATGCCTTCATATCAGCAAACTTATCAGTAACAGTTCCAGAAGAAGCAGGATTTTGATTGGTTCTGATTTCATTCTGTCTTGCTGTTTTATGAGGGTTTGTGTCAGTAGCAGGAGAGTCATCCCCAGAGGAATGAGTCAGAGACAAGGTTGGTGTTGGAAACTGATTTTGAGGTGATCTTGCAACAGCTGTCTCATTGTTGCTGTAAGATCTGCTATTATGAGCTAGAAAAAGCAAATCAAAGATAGCAAGAATAGTGCAAGTATCTGCAAGGGGAACATGATGCAAATCATGTTCCACATTAGTGGCAAGTTTGAGAATGGTGTCCTTGAGCCACTTGAGAAAGGCAGCCTGGGTGGAGTCAAGAGGCATTGTTCACTGATTCTTGAAGCTTTTTTTTCTCACAAATAATAAATTTTGGTTTGATATCTAAACTTCTGTCAAAATAATCATTTATTGGGAACAAAAGTCCTCAAGCAACCAATTTCAAATCACCATAGCCATCCAAATTGTATGTGTCACCAACAGCAAATTCCAGCATATGATGCATCTTATTGCAAATTTGAGCTCCTCTTTTTATTCAATGTCAGAGGTTTTGGTACAAGTCAATCTAGAGCTTACCCTTTCTTGCGGTGAAGATCATGACCAAATCCAAGATACCAAATGTGTTCATGTAAGCATTTTTCAAGAGAAGTGCAATTCACAAAGTTATAACCAGCCTTCAATTTTGCTGTCTTGAACCCAAAGTGACCCTTCAACTCTCCAGCAGTTGGTGGCTTCCCATTGGACTTCACCAGAGAAGGCCAGGACCTGCAAACATTTTTTTTGACAAACCATTCTAAAGGAAAGTACTCACTTAGTTTTGGTTCCATCAGTGCAAACATAAAATGCTCAATTATAAACAAAACTGCAGCTTTCATAATCAAACTTATCAATCAGGCACTCAAAAATGTAGAAGGCAGACTTGGAGTTTGACAGTATAGATTTCATGGGCTCAGACATTAAGATAATATCAATCTAGTTGATGTCTTGGAATAGGCTTCAAAATCATAAGTCCAATACCTCTGCCTCCAATTCAGCTGCTGTCCAAGTCAAAGGAAGCTAAAATACTTGATCAATAAGTCTCTGTATGTGCTAATTGTGCTTCTTCATGATATTTCACTGGTCTTCAAAAAGTTTTGTGAGCAATCAATTCAACATAAATGGCAAGCAATCAATACAAAATACAAACTTGGATGATAAAATCCATGCCAAAACAAATCAAAATTATAAGAAAGATTATTATTAGAATACAAGTTGGAAGGAGAAGTGGGAAGTGCTTACCTTTTTAATTGTTTCCTCAGACTCTTCTTGATGTAGTCTGCATAGGTTTTTTCCATCCATGCTCTGTCAGTACAGGCTCCACATGTACAAATGCCTGTACTGCACTTAGCAGTAGCCTATTTTTTTGAAAGTCAGCAATCAATTCAGCATTAATGGCAAGCAATCAATACTAAATACAAACCGGAATTACCAAATCCAAGCCAAAACAAATCAAAATTATAAGAAAGATTTTTGTTAGAATTTGAATCAGAAGGAGAAGTGGGAAATCTTAAGTTGGCATTTTGACCATCACGAACACAGTTTCCATTATGGTGGTTATTATAAAACCATCCCCAGCCAACAAATCTGATTGGCACTCCTTGCCAAATCATTGCTTCCCCACATTCTTGGCATTCCTTTGCGGGAGGCTCCCTAATCGCACCAGAAGCCAACAGCTTCAAATAATTCTTGCACCCTTTATTGTTAAGAATAATTCCAACAAATTTGGTTGGGACTGGTGATTGAATATAAAATCAAAACCTGAAAGTTGGTAAAAACAAAAATACCTGTCCATCATCCAACACATCCACACTCTCAACAACCATGTCCCTCGCTCTCTCCATCATGTCCTGTTTTCAAGAAAGAAAAAAAAGAAAGTTAAAAACAAATTGTTGCTTTAATAGCATTCTGAGCAGAAGGTCACATGACAACTCACCTCAGGAGTTTCGGGGGTTTCCGGAGCAATGTCAATGAGGGTGGTGTCCTAAAAAGTTATTCAGTCTTGGATGTGGATATACTGTCAATATTATTATATGCATTTTGAAATCATTGTCAGAATTTGGTGTACACTGGTCTTCATCAACAGTGGCAATATCTTCAGTTTTGTTGATGATGTTTTTGAGGTCTTTGGCTGCTTCCACAATAGTAATATCACCAGACACATTCTCAGTGATTTCAGAAGATTGAACATTAATTCTTTGAGGATGTGGATGGCCAGGAGGAGAGATGCTTGTTGAGATGCTTTGGCATAGTTCAAAACTGGGAGAATTCTGGAAATGGCAGAATGGCTTTGTGTGGATTGTAGAGAAAGAGTTTGCTTTGAAGATGTGGTAGTTTGAGGTATCTTTTGCACATTCAGTGGATTGGAAGCAACAAGGACAGTGACGGGGTCAGGAGCAATGAGCTGGTCTGTTTATTTGTTTGTGCATATTTAAAAACAAGGCATCAACACCTTCAAGCAACTTGCGCGTGAGCCGCCACTTCGCAAGAAGAGAGACATGATTGCCTTCAAGTTTATGGTATAGGCGGCCTGTGGGATTCTTCGTGCATTGTGCCTTGAGTTTGGCAAGGCACTGCTCATCTTGTTGGAAAGCATTTTTGTTTTTGTCCGAAAGTGCGTTTCACTCGCAATCTGATTGGTCCATTTTTCTAGCCACAATTGCACAAAAATATTTTTATTAGTGCCACAGTGGAGAATGTGACAATTTCAAATCAGTAGTGTACTTTCCCATGAGGGAAGAGGCTGGGGCACGGTGTTGGGGGTAAAAAATAATAATTTCATGATACAATCTATACTCCCTCTCAAATAGTTCCCTACATACTTATTATCCCACCTTTGCTTCTGACCAATGACTGTAACATGTCCATGTAGGACTTTTTCTCAGTCAGGTCCAACATGCATGGCAGCCTTTCTCTTACCTAATTAATTTCATGTCTTGTTGATACCAGGTCCTCCTTTTGGTCTAACCTCTTCAACAACTCCAATGTCACACCTATATTGAGCTTCTACTTTTGAGATGACAGATTATTTTCCAAAAGGTAATTGTCTCCACTGAGCATGTGGTTTCTTCATTCCAGTCAAAAACCCTCTGGCATTCATTGTGCCTCCTATCATTTTGACCAAATCTTCCAGCTGTTTTTGACAGGCTCCCTTACATGTTTGTTGCTCACATTTTTCTTCTGGTCCCTTTTGCTTCTTTGCATTCTTCAGTGATACCCTGTATGCCAGTTCATTTCCTTGCTCCCCTCTGTGTTTGTGTATGTTTGGGCAGTGAATGCTCCAAATTTAGGGGTATATAGTGAGGCAGAATCTCCCTCAAGTTTGGATGCAACCTGCCTTCCATACCTATTCTTATCCCCATCAGTGGCAGGCATCACTTGCTCTTGAGGTATGGCACCACAATAATGCTGATCAGTGAAATGATTTCTTTTTTTTACTTCCATAGTTGAATGCAATCACAACTCACTTTTGACCTCTGTGTTGTCATTGGTGAGGAACAACAAAACTTGTAGTATTTCTTATCATCTTTTCTTTTTTTTATCATTGGATATGTCTGTTTCATTGCTTGGAATTGTTTGTACATGTGTCTTGCAATTCTTGTTTTGCTTTCTTGTTTTGAAACACTTGGTCTGGGAGGAAGTGTTCTGAATGATGGTTTGTTGGATTTTTAAAAGTAGTTGTATACCTTTAGATGATTAACTGGCTTAGAAATACTAGACAGACCCTAGGAAGAAGCAACTGACAGTGGGGATTTAAACAATGTACACATTTTACCACATATTGTTCAATTTCCTGAGCTCCAACAGAGGGCCCCAACCATTAATCTTCAGAATCAGTCAGCAATTTTTTGATTGAAAAAAAACCATCTCCTTAGCTCCATGTGCGACTGAGGCAGACTTGGAAGGATTCTGGTAGAAGGACTCGTACAAAGACATATTCAAAATGCCCACCAAAAAAAATTCTTGATGTAGGGTAGAGTCATCCATTATTGCTCCAGAGCGAGGCACAGTGCCAAAATGGGACAACTGAGGATTAAAAGTCACCCTGTTACATGCCAATGGCAGCTTCAATAACCTCTTAATCTCTACAACCAACATTTTTAACCCGACTGTATTGGATTGCATAAAACATTTAGAAGGGAGGTTTGGAAATAAATGACAAGCCACGCGCGCGCTCAGACCTCATTCACTTGACCCACTATTGAAGCCAGCTGCCTCAGAAAAACTCAAAGTGCTCCCTTCATCAACCAGAGCATCACCTGTTCTGTTAAAAGGGTGCCTACTCCCTATATCCACAGAAGGTCCTACTTGATAACCATCCCCCTCCTGTCCAGCGAAGTCAGAGCCTCTAAAGCTCAATTCTCCATCTTGCCCTAATATAGACTCAATATTTTCTGCCTCAATGACATTTGTTGGCTCTACACTACCAGCGCCATCACCCAGTTCATCTTCACCCTCTTTTTCTCCAATGGTTCCATTATGTCCAGCAACTCCATCCTCCGATTTCCTTCTTGGAGCAGGAGGCGGGGGAGGGGGTGCCCACGGGTCTTCCATAAATGACGCCTTCACATAGATCTCCGGCTCAAATTTTCCAGAATACTGCAAGGGCTCTCCACGATCGTAGCGATCATAGAAATCACCTCGACTTCCTCCGTAATGGAATCGATCGTCTCCTCGACCACCACCGCGATAGTAATCCCGATCATAGCCACCACGCGGTTCATAGCGCATACTCCGATTTTCTCCGTACCGTTGATGTGGGCCTCCATATCTTCCACCTGGTGGCGGGGGGCCTGGTGGTCCACCATATCGGCCTCCTCCATACCCTCCTCCTGGTCTGTCACTCCCGCGAGGAGGTGGCAGAACTGGTGGAGGTCCATATCGAGTGCTGCCTCCTCCGTTGTAATCGTCTCGTGGGCGCTATTTCCCGCAAATTCCAAAAGTCCATTGTAACGAGGATGGAATGGGAGTGGGGAATAGAAAAGGGAGGGCTGATTAAAATCCCGTTGCCGGGGACGGCCTAAGACTGGAACTCGCTCATGGGGTGATTTGAACGTACCTTGAAACCTGCATCGCCTCTACGATCGTATTCAATGCGTCTATAATCATCGCGTCCGCCTCCAGTGCCATATCTACCAGGGGTTCCACTACTTTCTTGGTATCTGTCCCCAGCGCCGTCCCTACGATGGTAAGTGTCGGAAGACGAGCGTGGTGGTCCGTAGCGATCGCTGGAATGGATGGTACCAGTAGCAGGGTTGGATCGTGGAGGGAACGGACTTGAGTATGCACTGTTTGACCTATCTCTATCTCTACTGGAGGAGTTTTGATTGTGTGCTTGAGACCCGGGCAGCTGTTGCTGTTGTGGCAACAGCTGAGGTTGTGCAATTGGGATTGGGTACGCCGTCGGCATCTGGAGAACGGGCTGCGGATAAGCTTGAAACTGTTGCGTTTGTGGAACACCGACAGTGACGCCGACCGACGGGTTATAATGAAGGGGAGGGGCCTGGGTGATATAGGTGACTGGCGCCGCAACAGGCTGAGGGGTGTAGTAGGCGGTCGTTGCGGCATATTGCTGCTGCATCTGGACCTGTTGGACGGGTTGCTGCACGGCCTGAACTTTCTGCTGAGTACCCGACTGCTGTGACGCGCTCGCGTAGTAAGCTGCCCAAGCCGCCTGCTGCTGTTGGGCCTGGTGGGCCTGTTGCAACTGCGCCGCCTGAGCCGCCTGCGCTTGCGCGGCCGCCTGAGCGCCGAACTGAGCACCGTAAGCTTGCCTATATTGTGTTTGTTATGATGGGAACGAATATTTGAGCCAAGACGAAGGGGGGCCAACACGCACCAGGCTGCTGCGGCCGCCGCAGCGTTCGCCGGGTTCTGCGTGACCGCTTGCTGTTGCTGTTGTTGCTGAGGCTGCTGAGCCTGTGACTGGCGGGGCTGCTGCCACATAACCTTTGACGAAGGCGTTTAGCAAGAAAAAGTTGACAAAGGATGCCGTGGCACACAGGAACCGACATCCGCAAGAACACGGCCGCAAACGAGCCGCAACTGGCGCAGGCATCACGCCTTCTGCTTAATGCATCTCTCACAGCCTCCTCCGTGGACACGTCGAGTCCAGCCTGCGTTGCAAGCAAGACCGGATGCGGGCCTCACAACGTGGTAGACGACGGCCGTCAGAGCATAGAAGACGACTCTCTGTGGCGCTCAGCCCTAGACAGTTCGTGCGCAAAGCAATGGATCAAAGCCTCGTTCGACCAGCCCTACGCCGTCGCTTCCTTCTCAATCGAGTACCCAGATGATCCAGCCTCTCGTCCGTCCTCGGTGAATCAAGCCAACTCAAACACACCTGCTATCCCGGAATTTGTTTTCCAATTATTCCCATACTCCAATAACTCAGCAGTCAATCTCGTTCCCATCGACTCAACGTCAGCGCTGTCATGCCTTTCGTCGGAGTCTTGGGATGTTAATCGCGGGTCTATTCTTGATACTTGCACCCTGACATGGACGGACGGGTTACCCATTGTATACGTGGGTGCTCAGTGGACCTGGACTCCAGTGCGCAACGGCTCGCAGCCTTGTCAGGTTGCTGTAATGGAAGTGAGGAAATGCTCAACATGTGCCTTGACACTAACAGCCAATAATTATAGATGGCAATGGTCGGAACAGGCGCATCAGATATATTGCAAAATGTGGTGGATGGTGTGAATTCGCCTCCTATAGATGGTGCCTGGTTGCCCCAACCTCCCAGCCAAAGTCAAAACACTTCGAGCACTATGAAGACTACCTGGCTTGGTGTCGGCATCACTTTAGCCGTTATTGCTGCGCTTGCAGCAACGGTATTCTCAATACGCCAGCGAAAATTGTACAGAAGGAAACGCGCACAACGCCTACTCGTCGATGACAACGGCTTCCTCAACGGAATGTGACATGGAACAACGTTTTTATTCTCAATAAATCGTCATTCAGGTGATCATCTCATCTGTCGCAACGCCGTCTCGTGGTACGACAGCCACTTGTTCTTAATGGAAGTACTCGGCGCCTTCAACGTCAGAACCTCATCCCCTTGAACAATTTGAAACGTGGTATCGTCTACGTTACCCACGTCCCGAGTTCCGATCAAGGCCCTAGGGACATCCCGAACAGTTGCATTCTGAATCATGATAGGCTGGCGAAGAAAATGCTTAATTCTCTAAATTTAAATTATTTCCTACACTTACCGCGTGGTACATGGAGTAAGCGAAGGAGCGATCCTTGAAAATGTTCAAATTACTCTGAGGTTGAACAATCAGAATCATATCGCTCAGGATGAAGCCGTAGAGTTTTTTGCCACTTTTGGATTTTGCAAGGTGGCTCTCAAACAAGTATCCACGGGGCGCCCCCGTTCTAGTCAGGCTCAGAATGTCAACTGGCATCTGAATTAAAGAGGTCAGGCATGCTGGCAAGGAATTCATGCCCAAATAACTCACAAACTCAGATCCGTTGAAATCAACTTGCGAATTTATCGCTTCCAGCTTATCCCTGCTTTCCACAGCCATGACAGCCGTATTCACCCGTTCTGCAACACGATCCGCCAAATCAACAGCGCGACTAACGCTGTCATGCTCTGGATGCGTTGCAGGGGTGTAATGTAGAATCTGTTTCAAGAGAATGATGTAACGCGTAATACGTTGCATAGGAATCAGGAGGAAAGACGACAGATCCAACGAGCGGCATCGGGGATTGCGTTGGCAATTCTTTGAAAACAAGTTAAAGCCCGCAATTAAAAAATGGATTTAAAATGTACCTTGAGAAATTCTTGCAACGACAGGTTTTCTTGCCGTCGCTTTTGAAGCATACGCGAAGCGACTCCTTGATTTCCGCAATAGGTTTCATATCCGTCAAGCGCAGGGGCCTGGTTGAAAGATTAGTGTCAGAACGTGCAAAACGACACATCAGAACAGACATGTCTTTGGAACAATTCCCCAATATTGTTCACAATAAAGTGCTGTTCTTTCTGTGCAGATTCCAGGTCTGAGAAGATAACAGTGTTCGTCATCATCAGATCTTCAACATTGCAGAAAATCGTGCGAAGGTCAGTGTCAGACAGGAATGCCGCCATGGGTTGGTAGAACACCTAACATAAGTTGAGAATAATACACTGGAATAAAATCAATAAAATCCGGTGTACCTCCAAAATGAGCTGTAAGTCTCTGAGGTAATGAGCTTCCGTCTGAATGAGCTCAAATATGGCCTCTTGACGCTTCTTCTCCTCCACACTTAACTGTCCCAGAAGGTACGGATCTACAACACTGACCCAATGCTGAAACCCCTCGGTTGAAACTGCTTGTTGCGAAGCAGATCCGCGAGTCATTGTTGGAACGCTCGAGAACAAGAAAGCGTCTTGATCTTGTGAGCCATTTAGTGACACCCTCAAGCTGTATTCCTTTTCGATTGGAATAGGACTGAACTCCATGGGCTCCTCCAATGGCTGCTCTGTGACGTACGAAGAAGGTACCAATCCGCGATTACCTGAGTCGTCCATCACGTTCCACCAATCACCGCCGCTCTTGTCGAATACCGTCAGCAACTCATCTTTCTTGACTGTCAATTCATCATCTCTGCTAGCCGTATAGTCAAAGATTGCTTTGACAGTTCCGATTGGCTCTATGAGCTGCGTTATCGGCACTGGTGACGTCACCTCTTCTTTGTTTTTGTTTCCATCAAACACTTCGATGAAGTTGTGAGGAAACCAGCCTTTTTGATCAGGCGCAGTCGAAGTGAAACCAAACAACCACTCGCCGTCCTCTTTGAGCACAGACACGATAGCTCCAGACGAAAGGGGTAAATCATCTGGTCTCCCTGGAGTGAAATCAAATAGACATTTGGCTTGGTAAAGTACTACGGCTGGTACCCCAGAAGCTGTCGCGCTGAAAGCGTCATCAAAAGTGGGTTTTTGCTGCGTTAGCGGAGCTAACAATGCCAGGTTTAGTGATCGCCATACATTTCATAATAAATTACCAAAAATATCATCGTTATCGATAACGGGCTTCGGGTTTGTTAAGTCCGACATCCAATCCTGCAAGGGTTTCGGTTCCTCGGGAACAGAAAAGTTGAAAATTCCAAATGGATTGCTTGTTAGAGACCCACGTAACTTAGATTCACCGACAGTGGATACTATATTAGGTTCGACAGTTTCCGGTTTGGTCAAGAGTTCCCAATCTTCGTTATTGTTACTTTGATTGGTTTCCATTGAGACTTTGTATAGGGGCGGCGGAGGCGGCTTCGCTCTTTGGGAGGAAGGAGCTGAGAATAGATCCTCAACATGTGTTGCAGTCAAGTTGAATAAGTCTGCCAAAGGATCCGAGGCTGTCTGGCTGAATGGAATCAGATTGGTCGGAGCCTCGCCTCCCGAAGGAACAATTTCTGCATGAGATTCAGTTTTCGCAGCTGCTTCCGCGAACAAGTCAATGCCAACAGCTCCGACGCTCTGTGGACGAGGTTTTCCAGCGGCAAAACTTGTATCTGATAATTCTGCTGTAGACGAGCCTAGTTCAAACTTTTCCCCAGGAGATGCGAATCCAGGTTGCAGTGGTGGTGGTGGTGGTGGTGGTGGTGGTGGTAGTGGATCCCCTAATTCAACAAGTGGAGGCCTTAATGCACGCCGTCAGACAGTCAAATATGGGATGAAAAACGAACCATTATCAAAGACGGTTACTGAAACCGCTGGATCTTGCACTTTTACTGACCAATTATGAGGGGATTTGGCGACAGGGAAGGGTTGAACAGGTGACAATGTCACAGGTGAAACTTCAACAGGGGAGCTCATGGAAACAGGGCTTATTTGCGATAGGGCTGTACGTGGGGAAGGCGGCGCATAAGGATTGGCAGAAGATGGGGGCGGAGGAGGAGGTGAAATCATAGGATTTGGTGCTGAGGTTGAAGATTGCGGCTTTGGCTTGTTGGATGCGCCCCAATCATCATCATCATCGTCACCATTGTTTTCGTCACTGTCATCATCATCGTCCGATGCATGTGCACCACGAACTTTCATCAAAGCACTTTTGAGCAAGCTTGTAACTCCTACTGCAGGCGATGGGCTGTTCGTATGTGTGCGAGCAATAGAAGATGGTGAAGCAGACCGTTGCTTCTGTGCATTGCCGACAGGTGTCGGTTGAGGTGGCGGTGGAGGCGGTGGAGCAATAATTGCAGGTACAGCAGAAGCAGCAGCAGCTATTGACGGTAACAGGGCTGGTGGTGGCGGTGGCGGTGGAGGCGGTCCTCCAAGGGATGCTACTGACATATCTTCAGGCATGTCGTTTACGGCAACGGTCGAGGAATCAAATGCAGTTTCCGCCACAGACTTTCCAAAACCTCCTCCGAATGGGTTGAAATTTTTGAAGTCTTTCACAGACATTCCTCTCTCTGTTGTGGGTGGCAAATCAAGAGGATCAATTTTCGAGATAGAAACTGACTGTGCAACCGTTCCGGACGGTCTATGACTTGTAGTTTTTTCAAAGCCACCACCAAACGGATTGAAGTTTTTGAAATCTTTGACAGACATCCCGCGCTCTACCGTTGGTGGAAGATCCAGAGCCTTCTTCATAGATGAAGTAGGTTGTGGGGAGTCGCCAAATAATCCACTGAGTGCTCCACGAGCAGCCTTGGCAGCTCGAGTCAAATCATCCGCTTGTTTCGAAATGTCGGAGACGGCGGAATATAGTTGAGGAATTGGTAAACCTCCAGGTACTGTGGGAGGAGGCACCGACGCGCGTGGTGCTGGCTGAGGAGGCGCAGGCACAATTCTAGCAGCTGGAAGAGTGGGTGGTGGAGCGCGTGTAGCTGGCACTAGTGGAGGTGGGGTAGCATTTTGTTCAACTGGAAGGGGCGGTGCTGCTCCGCGGTTTACTGGAGACGGGGCCGGTGCTGCTCCACTTGTTGTTTTTGAAGGCGGAGGCGGGGCTACTCCACGTGCTGTTATAGGCGGAGGTAGTAAGGCTGCATTTTCCGACTTGTGCGGGAATTCAATTGCCTTCACGCCCCCAAATGGGTTGAATGCATCGGCGTCAGACGACGACAGAGGAATAGAGGGTGGTCCAGTAAAAGGATTCGGGGAAACCGGGCCGAATGGTGTAGATATTAGTTTAGAAGATTGTAGCTGCGGAATGGTGACAGGAGATGGTGCTTCAGAAATGATTGGAGCAGGAGCAATTACTGATGCGCGAGCAGGAAGATTACTCGCTGTCCGAGCCGATGCCCGTTCCTTGGCCGCACGAATGGCAGCTTGTGCTTGTGCAACCACGTCATTCACAGC
Organism: Chytriomyces sp. MP71; assembly: GCA_025201725.1. Taxonomy (NCBI): domain Eukaryota; kingdom Fungi; phylum Chytridiomycota; class Chytridiomycetes; order Chytridiales; family Chytriomycetaceae; genus Chytriomyces; species Chytriomyces sp. MP71. Next base: position 29,111 of record MU614761.1, read on the forward strand.
GTTTGTTGTGGCTGTCGCGGCTGCTGATGGTTGAGCGGCCACGGGTACTGCTACCACTGCAACCGCAACTGCCGAATTTCTTGATTCGGGGAAGTAATTGGCAAGAGCTGGAGCAGAAACTTCATTCGGCTTGGGAGGAGCCGGAGGGGAGGTGCTTCCCAATGCAACTGATGGTGTAGATTGTTGGGAAAACATCGTGAATGGATTATTGCTCTTGCGACGGTCATCCATTGCTTCCACGCCCTTGCTAAACCCTTCGCTCAAGGAGGACCGTGACACAAGCTGCAAAGTCGCTGACTTAGTAATGTACGTTCCTTTTGAAGATTTCTTCTTCATATCAAGAACGACTTCACGAACTTCCTCACTGCGCAAACCCACTCCTTCTTCATACTTTATCTTCGTTTCAATTGGCGGCTCCCAGCTTTTAAGAGATGACAGAATAGCCGATGCACTGAATCCTTTAGTGGCCGACGGCGATCTTGCACCTGAGTTGGATATAGTTTGCGCGATACTTCTGAAGTTTGAAACTAATCCTCGAACTCGAATCGCAGTATCCTCGAGTTCACGATCTGTCCCAACTTTTGCATCCTCGATTTTGCGAATATCTGAAGTCAAAGAACTGGGTATGACTGGCGCGGCTGCTGATGCCGTTGGCGTGGACACGTTCAACTGCGGCGCATTGACACCCAGAGCAGCCATTCTTGCGGCCAGAACAGCATTTGCTTTTTCTGCCGCAGATTGAATGGGTGCAGATCCAGAACCTCCACGAAGGAGGTCCTGTTCCTTCACTTTGCGAATCTGATAGTCAGTATTTGAAGCATTGATCTCTTTGCAATCTTCTAAAAGTGCCTGAATTTCACGCTCGAGCTGCGTAATTTGACTTTCGGCCACAGCCGCAGTGGAGCTTCCACCGCCAGTCTTTGGATCAGGAATCATGCTTCGAACTTGATCTACTAAGGTTTCTCGACTGTCAAGACTGAAAACCAAGTCATCATGCGCATTGATTGCGTCACGTTTGGCCTTGTCAATATCTCTACTCATGTCCTTGAAAGCAGACTGTGCCGCCTCAAGACGATTGTTCACGATGGCAAGTTCCTTCTTTTTCAACTCGAGTTCCGCGGCACGGATTTTGCGCTCTTCTTCGCGTTCTTCCTTTGTAGCCATACGCTGCGTGACAGAGCTACGCGATCCTTGTGGGGAAAATCCAGCTGCCAAAGGGTCATCAGGTACAAACGCGCCCATTCCACGTGAGGTTGGCTTCTTGTTCATCATATCACTCATGACTTGTGTCTTCATTATGCTCGTAATACTATCAAGTTCGCGCGTACTCGGCGGGACCAAGTTGGCTGGCAATGTTTTCGGAAGATCCTGTCCAGCTCGTTTTGAGTGAATCAAGTGCATCGCGACAGCAAATTCATTGCTGTCCAGCTTTCCGCTGTTTTGTGTATCGGCTAGATTCCTGAAGGCAAAACGTTAATAACGTGTGAATAATTGTACAAACTTTCAATACCAAATATGTCCTAAAATATCGTCCGTCAAGCCTGACTGTTTGAAAATTTGGATCGCGCGATCGCCTGTCCTTTTGTTAGCTGCGGATGCGAAAAAATTCCATGATGGAGCATGATGCAGAAAAGCGCTAACCGGAGATATAACCGCTGTTGTTCGGGTCCCAAGTCTTGAAAACAGAGTCGTACTGGATTTTTTCCGAGGGAGTCACTGCCCATGTCGCAGAGGTATTTCCCCCCATTCCATTTTCCCCATTTAGAGCTGCTAAAGAGCTACGGCTTGATCCAAATCCTGACCCAGACGACGGCGTGAAAGGAGCAGGATTTCGATTCTGTAGCGGCGAGGGAACAGCAGGCGCCGGTCTCAAGGCACCTCCTATCCCGCTAGCAGAACGAACGACACCGCCACTCAAGGGACTTGGGATCGTTGTTGAAGCTGACTGCCTAGAAGTTGCTGCAATTACAGCGGCGCGAACTACGGGCGGAAGAACGGAAGGAATGTCAGTTCCCGTTGACAATCGATGCTTGATGAGAAACATTGCCAATGCAAACTCGGGGAAAGTCAAAGATGGGTTCTTGAGCACGGAGGCAATATCCCTGACAGATCATGCGATAATGAGATTCGGCGAGTATTGGCGCGAAGACTTACCAAATCCGTGCAAGGACATCATCAGGAAGTCCAGATTGAACAAAAACGTTTCGAGCTATCATAGCTTAAGGAAAAAGATGGTTTTAAATAAAAACATTCAAGCCATCCGGAAGCTAAATACCAGTAATTTCAGAAGATCCGCCCGCAATGGATAGGAACGTAGCTTCGAAGCTTTCCAAGTCCGGGGGAGAGATAAAATCCAGCTTGACTGTCAAATACAGAGAGTACACACTTATAAGAGTTCGGTTTGGAGAGAAGGATCGGAGACGCACCATTGGCTCGGTTTGTGGTTGCGTTCATCGGTGTGGCAGACACACTCCGTCTCAAATCGGCAGATCCTCCCAAGCCCACAACGGCTGCAATGGAGCCTTTCACGGTATTTAATCCACCTGCGCGAGGACCATACCCTGGCTGCTGCCGAAGACCAGAAAAGTTTGAATTGAAACCTGTGCGCCGAGACAGAATTAGAAGACACCCCAGAGGTTGGAGATCACACAGCCTCTGCTACTTCTCTTCAACACCCAACAGTCCAAGTTCAATGAAACGTGATGTCGACCCGACTCCTTATCCCGACCGTGTATGGAGTATTCAAAAAAACCCACCTTGGCCTCGAACGCCGACGCCCATGTTCGACATTTGGTGCGGTGCTTGTATCATTGATCCGAAGCCACTCTGCTGAGACATCTGCGACTGCTGCTGCTGATTCATATTGAATTGAGGGTCCACATTCACTTGCCCTTGAGACGCGAAGCCCATGTTGATGATTGGAGGTCCCTGTTGACCATACGCCTGACTTTGGAACTGGTTCTGTCCTTGGCCTTGGTACGCATATTGATTGCCGTACATTCGGTTCGGCTCTGTTCGTCCAAATCGGATTCTGGAAACAATCTTTCCTCAACTTCTCACCGATGCAGAGAATGATGCAATTCTGAAAACCAATGGCTGAAATACAAGAAAATGAAGAATCAATGGCTACCAGGTAATTTTGACCATCCGTCCGCGCCGGGCCTGCTCGAAGGCCATTACTAGCGCATCCACACCCACGTCGCTGAACTTGTTGTCCTCCAGAGAAAGTTCAACGACTCGGCTTCTCACGAAGGCAGAAGCAAGTGCCTCTACACCTCGATCGGTAATATCATTCTCGCCAAGCTTGACCGTTTCCAAAAGCCCGAACCCTACCCCGTTCAACGCGAACGCTCCTTTGTTGGTGATCCCGTTATCGCGCATGTCCAAAACACGAAGAGAGCACCGCGGCGACGCAAGCACAGAGGCGAGGGCACAGCAACCAGCATCTAACGCGTTCACAGCACGTATATGCAATTGAGTGAGTTGCTCGCAATTCTTCAGTCCGTATTCGCTAAGATATTTAATCCCATTGTCGCCGATTCGTCGGTTTCGGCTGATCTTCAAGTGCGAGATTCTGGACTTGCGCAGGACCTTTGTCAACGCCTGGAGACCTTGAAACCCAAAATCGCATTCTGCTAGAATTAACTCCGAAATGCAAGTCCTAGATAGTACAGCGCTCAATCCAGCGAGACCTTGATCGCGAATTCCTTGATTGCAGCCCAAGTCTAGAACCGCAATTCGAGTATCCGGGAGGTATGGAGCGAGACTCCCGATACCGGACTGAGTTATCAAGTTGTCAGCAAGAATGAGGGACCTAAGCGACGTTAAATTGAGACATCTGGCGAGCGGTTGGAGGCCAGAATCCGTTAATTTAATGCCTGACAGGTTGAGGTGCGTAATATTTGTTGGAGGTAGATGATGTGCGAGAACCTTGACTCCTAAAAATCATGAAAGATGTTGAGCGCAGAGCTTCAAAAGAAATCGCTTCCAACTACCGTCTGCCGTAAACTGGTTCCCTTTGAGGTCAAGTTTCAACAAACCACGACTAACTGGGAGAATTCGAGTAGATATACACTCAAGGCTTTCGTCAGTGAGAAGATTTTCATTCAAATTCAGAGCTTGGAGATTCAAGACTTTACTGTTCATGGATGGTTTTGAGATGCCGCTCAACCTTCCAAGAAGCACCGCCGATTGGTTTTCATTCAACTGGGGGTATGCGATTGGATTTTTGCAAACTGGGCACTTGGTTGGAAGCGGCCGTTGCCGGGAAAAATATGTCGATTCAAAGCCTTCACATTCTTTTTGGGGAGTCTGGACGTCATCTTCCAAAGATTTTGTTGCCTGCGGCGCATATATCGGCATACAACAGTTGGGACAGGTGTTGCTTCTCGTTGTATGGTTGACCCTTGATGCATTGTTTCTCAATTGCATACGTTGTTGTACCCATTGCGCATTTGGCCGGATACGACTCCCACGCCCCCGATTCGAGCGCGTAACTCTTAATAAATTTGGCTGTATTTCAAGAAACTGAAGCTCCGTAAGAGTTGGCTCTGATAGTTGGCGTGAATCCCGCAACGCACAAGACGCGTCTGAATCAGAGACCTTTGATTCCAAAGAAGGATGCTGAAGAGTGAAAGTTGATAGTGAAGAAAAAGAGTGACAAGTGACCGCGTGCTTACCAGCATGCCCACAAGGGTTTGAAACCCGTCGTCTCCAAGCAAACAACCATCCAGACTCAGCCTGGCAAGATTAAGACACTTTCTTCCAGGTTTGGAAAACTCAGAATGTGCTGTCATTGCGTTGAGGAAGCGTTCTCGGCGCGAAGGGTCAAACAGGGGCTCGACGGTCAAGACGAGAGACACATTTCGACGCCATTGCAGGGTTCCGCAGTGCGACTCGAATGACGGTAGAGAGTTGAAGACTAGAGGCGGATCGAAGCGGAAGCGGGCGTGCAGTGCAAGGAATGCTGCCTCGAGCGAGGCGTACTCAACTGGCAGCGCGAGCTGATGCAGCAGGGCCACGAGGCGCGGATGCATACGATTGACGGTGGCGAATGGATGTGGTGGCTGTGGCGGTGACATAGATGTTTTGTCCGTCCTGAGATTGTGACGGGAGCACTGTAACAGTGGCAAAGTAAGAGAGGTCCACACCCGGTTGAAGGCGAGTGGCCTCTGCATCCCCGTCCTTTCGCCACAGCTTGATCCGACCGACTCAAACTGCGCGTTCCGATCCCCGTGCGCAAGCTCATACGCGCACTGGCGTAAGATGCGCAGCGAAGGCTCGGCGCCGCACAGCGTAAACACCGACACTGCATCCAGATACGACACAACGAGTTGTAGAATTAAGCTCAACGGCGCAGTGGGCATCCGTATCCCATTTGCTGGCAGGAGTTGGTCAAGCTGTCCAATGGTCACCATGGCTCAATTTTATTCAACTTCTTTTGGGAAGAGTAAGCCAAACAATCTTCATGCATTCTTCCTTTATGACTTCATGGTGGGTCTGAAGAAGTCTGAAAATCACGCAAGCGCGGGCACCGTCACCTACCATCTCGCCCATGGTGCTTTCTTTACGACTACCGGTAAAGTTTAGTTCGGTGCCATCAACCTTTGTCTGTTTCATGAAGAACCAATGTTTAGAAACTAGAAATGCAACTTTCGGGGCTTGCCCTGAAAATGCATGTCGATGCGATGCTATGGCCATATCGCACATATGCGAAGCCACATTGGCCTTCAATTGGGTGACAACCGTCCCGTCAAATCACATGCACACGGCAAGTTCAAGTCCAATATTCTCACTTGCTGTCTAAGTGGCTTCTTTGAAATCCATTTGCCATTGTTAGCTGGAAACGTTCTAAGTTTCTATTGTCAATTTCGGGCCAAAACTTCGACGTGTATGATAACATATAAACAGAATAGTTTATACAAACTCGTTTCTCACGATTGCGAGATGCCAATTGTTGGGCGTCTAAGTCCTTCTTTCTTTGGGTGGTGGAGCTAGAGAGGCTAACATTTTGACCATTCGAGCTTAATCTTACTTTCAAATGCATGCAGCTATTTCTTAGTTGGGACGGGTATGGCGTTCGCACAGACCGTGCAAAACCCAATTTTCCATTTCTGTGGTAGGGAAAGACCATTTGGGTCTACGGTTCTGGACGAGATTGGGGCCCGGAAGGATCGGGCAATGACTTTGACGAGATTGTTGAGGTGAACCAGTTCTTAAAATTCAAGCAACGCTTGCAGTCGTCTCTTCCGCTGCTCAGTGTTCTTATCTCGACGCATACATCGGAGGCGCATTCTTATTGCCGACTTCTGGTTTCCTTTTCCTGAATATTCAGTTCTTAGCTAGTGAGTCGTGAACTTGACTAGGTTTTGATTCCTTTCCCAACCTTCGACAAAACAGCTACTGCAAGCTCCATGGAGGAGTTTTCAATGTCGGGCAGTGGGTGTATGTGCGATCGCCATCCCGCGTAATATTCCTTGCCTGGTGGCTTTCTGGCGCGATGGTATGGGATGCGAGCAGCAGCGTGGACGATGGACTTGCGGCCAGCCTAAGAAGTGTTTTACATTCGGCTTTCTTTTTCCTATTCAAAGACTTTTTTTCCTCCAATCCGTTGGCGTTTCATTCTCGGTGGGCAACTACGCCCACCAGAACAATTTGCAAAACCGACCACGATGTTGACGACGTTCACTTGGGCCGATGTCGCCGAGCACAACACCAGAAAGAGCTCATGTGAGGACCTGTATTACATGAAATGGCTTGGGAAGTCCTGCTGATACTGGTCCATCCTTCAGGGTTAGTAATTGAAAAGAATGTTTACGATGTCACAAAGTTCTTGGAGGAGGTAAATTCGCCATGACCGAGAAATATGCTGTCTCGCTAACGTGATTCGTTCTTCAAAAGCACCCTGGTGGTGAAGAAGTCATGCTGGAGAACGCCGGTGAGTATGAGCATCCTTCATCGCCCCTCATCTCCCTATTCGCACTATGAGAACCAATTCTTGCGATCATTAAGGACGAGGATCCCAGCCTTGTGTGACGGATATGGATTGCCATTTTCTGGAAGCTCTTGACTCGATACTCGGCTGGCTGCGTTCTCGCTCGAGCGAATACCACCAGCGTCTCGATCTCTGAAACTGCCGTATTGTAGGATTTGACGCAACCGATGCGTTTGACGAAATCGGTCACTCTGATGATGCAAAAGATTTGCTCAAGAGCATGTTAATTGGAACCCTCGAAGACTCCGTACGTTTTTGCATTTTTATGGCCTCAGTGCTCATGTTTCAAATTCCTAGGCCAAACCTCCCAATAAGCACAGTAAGGTTGCTGAAACAACGAACATCAAGACATCTGGAACTAGAGTGTCTTCTGGCGAAATCAACTGGTAACTCTGGATGCCACCTTTTATCAATTTTTAAATACATTAGTCCCTATTTCTTAGGTTCGCCATTGCTGCGGTGCCTATTTTTGCTGCCGCAGTGTACTTCCTGTTCGCAAAGTAAGCCTGTTTGGCGTAATGAACCATACTTTTCAAATTTCGTGCAATAAACGGAGGTGACGCTGGCGAAATCTTCCTCGTAGTCGGAGCTCGGGTTTCTTCTTTCTTACTTGAAAGACAAAAAGAAAGGATGAATAGGTCGTGAATGTCTTTTACTCGATCATGACTCATGCGAACGTGTCAGCCTCGAGAGAAGCCGAGGAAGAAGCCTCCCGCAAAGCCGCCAGCTGAAGGCAGATCGCGGCCCAAGTTGTGAATCAGTCGCAATCCCATCAATTTAAAGTCATTCTGGGTAATCTTTCCATCTCCGTCCGCATCAAGTCCTTTCGCGACTTGCGTCTCGATTTGTTCCCAGTCCACCTTAACGACGCCAGTGTATGTCAAGGCCTGCAGCGACATGAAGCCCAGACCCACAGCGAGGCCGGCGCCCTTTGCAATTTTCTTGGTCGCGAATCCGGAGCAGACCCCGAAGACGCTGGTTGCGACGGTGTTTGTGGTGTGAGATTCAGCAACGAACACGGCATCTTAAGCACACGCACGCTGCCACTGAGATTTCTTGAACGTCCGCCGCATGGGTGCCGAATGTGAACGAGGAAACTGCAACGTCGGTAACGGTTGTGGTGTTCTCTGACATTGTTTAATAAGAAACAAACACCTCCCCCGATGCCGCGCACCACAATGTTCCCTCACGGGAATCACCACCACAGATTGTCAAATGTGGATGTATCCACAGCGTAAAATATTGCACTTGAAATTTGTGCGATGGCTGTTTATTGGAGTGGACCAATCAGTTTGCGAGAAAATGCTCCGTCCATTCTCATCAGATGAGGCATTCTATTCTTCAGTTGTTTTTTGTTATTATTGATTCATTTTGTGTACCAGTTTTGTGTACTGCTCTGCTGGTCAGCCAAGTTTTTACTTTAGCTTTCCCAAATCTTGCATTTGGCTTAAGTGTGCCCTACTAGCGACTACTGTTGTTTGCTTTGTCATTTTGAGTAGTTTTGTTTGTTTGTTTGTTTGTTTATTTATTTATTTGTTTGTTGTTGGTGTTATTATTGTTGTGTTTTATTTGCTATGTATAGCTTTATGTAGGGCCTCCCTTTTTTGTATATATGTTTGCCAGGCTTCTGATTTCCATCTACCTTGGGCTTTGATGGCCATTTCCGACATTCCTGCTTCTGCTGCCCTAGTGGCTCCTCCTGCTCTCAACAATTTACTTCTATGTGGTCCCAAACATTGCACTATTTTCTTTTGGAACCGTTTGGTTTTTTTTGCCTTTGAATCCTGCATCCTTGCAGATGCTTCCAACTCCCTCATCACATTGTTCATTGCAGAATATTTACAGCCTGAGTCAACTAACCAACTGGCAAACTCTGCAACTGTTTGCAGTGTTATGTTCATAGCAACTGATGGAGAGAGATCAGGTTGTTGAATGTTTCTTCCTCCATGCCTGATGGGATGTTTTTGTTGATGTCTCCAGTGCTGCTCTGAAGTTTTGATTCATACTTTCTTTGATTGCTATTCTATCATAGCTTTTTATGGAGCCTCTTGGTTTTGGTCTGGGTTGGGTTGCACTCTGATACTTGCTCAGTCATCCTTGACATTCTCTCAATATTTTTCTTTTAGTGGATTGTGTGACTCATTGCAGTTCATATGATTCCATTTTACTTTTACCCACATACATTCTCAAAGAATTCAATTTTCAGGAGTTCTTCCTTGGGCATCAGAGCCCAAATGAATGCCAATGGAGGGCCAGTACATCCAATTGACAGAACTTTATGCCTCCATGCAAGAAAAAAGAATATCTAGGGCTACGCCCCTTTGATTCTAATTGAGTTTTATTCATCTTAACACTGGCAGAAGAATAAATGGAAAACCAAAACTGTTAAAATTTTCAGACAAGTGGCATCTTCAAGAACATGAACTCAATACATTCCAAAATACTGCTAAACTATGCTATATTACAAGCAATTGTCAAACAAGAATTCAAAACAGAATCTCCAATGTGGGCACAATGGATCTCCACAAAGACATCAACTCCATGTGGTTTCAATTCTTAGATCATTACCTCAATCTGCTGAATGAAGTTCTGTTACCTCCCCATTGAAACAGTTGGAATCAGGTCTTTCAAAGGACAAGTTGATGCAAATTTTAATTGAGTAATATAGGATGCCATTGATGTGGTAAAAAGAAAGGGCCACATAAAAAAAGATAGTCGCATGAATCCTAAGATTTTGAACAAGGGAAGAAACATGATTCGAATTCTTCTGCTAATGCAGTAAAGAAGCAAGTCTCATGAGGAAACATTTGCATTCACATGAGTGCATTCATTGATTATACTCCAAAGAATTCATAAGTGGAAGTTGCTACTGGCAAATATTTGGAAATCAAGGGATCTGGTGCTGTGAAATTTCGTGTTTTTGGCCCCAATGGATCATCCCATCATGTGAGATTGTCAAATGTGCAGTATGCACCAAAATTTTATGTGCATTAATTTCAATGGTGGTTTTGGATTGTCATGGTCTTTGTGGAGTGACAGAAAATGGAGTCTCTAGCTTTTTGCAGGGTGCTTCCACAGTTTTCACAGCACACTTGAACAATGGAAGATGGATCATTGCTGAGCATGTTTCTTCAGATCATGTTGCAAATGCTGTTACTCCTGAATCACTTGAATTGTGGCATGCTCGTGGAGGTCATGTATCAAAAGACAATTTAATGAAATTGAGAAATGCTGTCAATGGTCTTGACATTAAGGATTCTGATTTGAAATTGAAAGGTGACACATGTGTCATGAACAAAATGGTCCAATGCCCCTTCAAAAGCTCAGATAATGCTCAATTTGTTCATCCATTGGACTTCATACATAAGGGATTCTATTGTTATCAATGTGCCAGTTTTTGATGATGAATCTGTCTGTTTGGTAATTACAGATGATTGCTCTCTGTGCCAATTTGCGTTCCCTTCAAATGGAAGGCCTGAAGCTGGGATAATGAGTGCCTATAAACCATTGTTGACTTGGGCTGAACGAGTTTTGAATTGAAAATTGAAGTGTGTTCAATATGATAATGCAAAGGAATTTTTGCAATGACTACATGATTCACTTGGGTGTTGAGACACAAATCTATTGTTCCTTACAAACATGAGCAGCATAGTACAGCTGAAATTTTTAAAAGAGTTTGGATGGATCAAGCTAGGACAATCTTGAATGCTGCAAGGCCAGATGTATCCCATCTTCGACTATTTTGGGTGCAAAATTTTGGCATGGAAAGTGTCAGGGCATTTGGGAGGTAAAAAGGTAAAAACAAGCTCAAAGAACTTGCCATTGTCAGAGGTGTGATGCACAGTTTTGTTTTAACTGCCTGGTTCAAACCAAGCCAACAACAGGTAATGGCCATATTGTGTCCACCAACGTCATATCAGTGCAAGTACAAAAACATTTGCTGGGTTTGATCCCATTGTATGCAGTATGCGGAGCATCCAGTGCCATTCTTGCGTGGTGAATATTATGCAATCAGCTTTCCAGTTCCACCCAGATGATCCCGATAAGGATCCCACTGCAGTTTCCCATGATTCACATCTTGTACAGTACTTATCTGATTTTGAAGGTTGAATGTTGCTATTATCCAGAAATATCTTAACTATTTTTCCAGCCCAAAAACGCCATTAAAAAAGCAGTGTTTCATTAAAATAAAGCATTAACCTTTAAATAACTTCCCCTCCAATCCCCTACAAGTGAATGTTGCTTATTAATTGCTTTTGACTTGTGTAGCCTTGAGCTCGTCATTATATGCTTCCTGTTCAGACAAAAGCTTGCAGATGTTAGTTCAGACAAAAGGTGGCTTCTCATGCTCATTTGACATGGAAATGTCAAATGTGAGGGGCCTGTGGTCCAAATCCACCTCTTGTGACCACTCATGCACTACTAAGTTGGACACTTGCTCAGTAGCTCTTGCATTCAGGAACACCAGGTCTGTGATACCATGCCCACCCCCATGGGTCATGGTGG